>JASDQU010506571.1:17521-30037 GCA_032191745.1 Picea mariana
TACACCTTGATATATTATCATTTCATTGGTTATTAAACTGAGACTTTCTGATCGATGGTGACTTGTGAGAGGGGATATTTTATTATCCATGTTGATCTTGCCTTCTCAAACCCCCAGGTCACTGAGGACGTCTCCCCTGGGCCTACAACCCTAAATAGAAAGAGGAATCCTATTGAGGTGACAATGATAAGATAACCTCAAGTTATGCCTATTTTCTTTCCTTTTACCTTTCGTTCTACCAAAGTACAAATTGAGAAATAACACTCCGCACAAGTGCATTCTTGTTGATACAAATTTGCAGTTGTTATCATTTAATTATCGTTATCATCTACTTGTCATTTGTTGCATACATAGACAACCAACATATATTCACAAGTTTATTGTCTTTTTGAAGTGTCACTATCATTTGTTATTTCCTTTAACACTTGTTGTTGTATTGTTAAGGGGCAGGTACACTTGAGTGATCTAGAGGGAGGGGTAGTTCACTTATCATTTATTTCCCTTCATCAACCCACTAGGTCTAGAGACTTCTCCCTTGGAGAAGGTTTTTCCTCCTAAATAGAAAATGGTATCCTGTTGGGGTGACAGTGACAGGATTACCCTCGTGTTACGCCAATCTCGACCTACTTTCCTTTAGGCTTTGGGAAAGTACAAATTGTGCGATAACAGGGACAACAAGATCAACACTCATAATAAATTCCATGAAGCAAAATATTTTGATTAGAATCACATTTATATGATGATTGAATATCTTTGAGTGCTCATTTTCATCCCAAGAGGAACTAAATAGTATATTCATTTTAAACTATTCCACTTGTAAGATTAAATCATGCTTGGACAAGATTTAATATGATGATGATGCATGAAATAAATGATCTAAAAATTACCCCAACACATGAAAAAAAATTGAGAATAAAATGAAGTAAAATTTTCCCCATATCAAAATTAAATTGAAAAATACAATCAAGGGAAAATTAGTGGTTAAGACTTCTATTTCTCTTCACATCTTCATAGAATACAATCATTGATCAACCAACAACAATGAAAAGAGAATGCAAATATAAAACTAATTAAAAACTAGAAAACTAATCTAAACTATGCAAAGGAAAGACACTATTCTATTCTACCCTACTACTCTACGCTACAATGGTTGAAAAATAAACTATGTAAAGTCATAATTCCAATGTAGCCATCCCTGTAATCCCAAGCATGCAAACATATGTTCAGGACAAAATATTAGTAACAACACTTGGAATAAAAATAGAGTAAATATAGGAAAAATTAAACCCTGATAAACTCTATCCATTGTATTAGAAATGTCATAGTGATCATTCAAGGGAAATGTGTCCAAGTAAGATATCTCCAACCAAGCTTCAATTATATCATAAAATGTACCATGACTATTATATATTTGATGGAGGGAGTTCAAAGGAAAGAAGCATACCAAATGAGAATCGTGCATAGAATATGTGTAAAGTGTGCTCAGTGAGAGAATCTTCATGCTAATAAATATGTTTATCCATGATGACAAGCCAAAAGAATAAGGGACTAACATAACCATAGACATAGATCAAAGTGCCTCATTATCTTGGAACGCCTCCCTAGACTCACATTTCAAGTAGCCAACTACCTAAGATAGACTAGTGAGATCATATGATACATTTGCTACATAATTCTTTTCATCCCACGAAAAAGGCTAATAAGGCTTGGTTGTAATTAGTTCATGGGAAGAGGTTTTATCTCCTCTATCTTCCATATGCCTATCACCACCCTCAAGTACTTCAAAAAGCGTTTACACCATTGAATTTATTTGAATAGAACAATGGGTGGGTTCCTGCAAAGTTAAACCATTAAAAAGATTAGGATATACATAGAAATAAGTGGAAGAATTCAAAGAATGAAAAGCTTCTCTAGAACAAGAGGGATTTTCAAAAATTGACTCCTTGAATGGTAGTTCCTCCTCTTTTAAAAAAATTGTTGGGTGATTGTGAATCGATAGGCTCCACACTAGGCATGGTTTTACAATCAACATGTTCTTCCTCAAGGTAGTTTTTCTCTTGTAAGCAATAAGTGGGTTGTTGTGTTACAAGAGGTAAGTCTTGTATGTTTATTTCTTCTCCTTGAGTGAAATGATTAGTGTGGTTATTTTTCTCCTGCAAAATATGAGAATGTGAAATATATTGCATAGAAAACTCATGGTTAGAAGAGGGAAACAAATAAAAATAATCCTTAGAACAAGAAGTATCAATAAATAATCCATCAGAAATAGGAAAACGTTCTCACTCTATGTCAATTATACAAGGAGAATTTGCAATAGCAGGAAAATCCAAATCAAGAGGAAATAATTCCAAATTATCCATGGGCGGGGAAGAATTGATTTCATGAGTGTACATATTTTTTTCACTAGCAAAGTGATCAACTTTCAATTTTTTTCTCCATAGCTCCCTCCTCCATTTCTTATGATGGAAAATATAATATAGGATAATGAGAGCCTAACATAACCATCGATGTGACCGGAAGTGTCCCATTATCAACAAGAAAACCCTCCTCTTGATAAACTATGAAAAAATATGAACTTGAATTTACAACACAAGAGGTCTCTTTTTCGTCACAGGGAAAGAAAGGAGGAATAAAGTGGTGAGAGGATACATATTCTTCTTCAAAAAAATAATTATATATATAATTTATATCCTCCACAGTAAAGAAATATCCAGACATATGAAGTTCAACTGAAGTATTAACATTTACAATATTTTCATTTAAATCTAAATCAACATGTAAAGGAAAATTAAAACATGATTTAGATTCTTCATCCACTAGCTGGTTTGTTTCATTAGTAAGAGAAACTAAACATGAAATTGGGTCATCATTAGAAGGCCTATCATCCAAAGGAAACCTATAGCAAAGATGAGTAAATTTGGTAATACAATATGTAAGAGATTCATCTCCATTCTTCTTAATCTCTAAAATTTATGCACAAAAATTATCATAATCATAGTTCTCAAAAGCATGCAAAAATTCACGCATAAATTGTTCCCATGTGTGAATAGAGGCAGCCAACAAAGTCTCACACCAACTCTTGACCCAACCTGCAAAAGTGAGAGTGAATAGCGTGCAAATGACATAGTCATCGGTAATATTGCAAAAAGAACAAAATTTCCAGAAATTAAAAGCATGTTCAGATGCAGATATTTCACTCTCACCATCATATTTAAGTTGTGACATGAAATGTAAAATCTTTCTAGGATGTTCAGGAGGTAGATTACTAGAAAAACACCTCCATAAAGGGATTTGGGATGGATCCATTAGTAAATTAAAACAAAAATTAACAAGAATGACTCCATAGGCTCAGCTTGTCATATGGCCCTCCTTCTAGCGCCATTTTCGTTGACGAGCCCGAAAGGTCTGTCAAGAAGATGAGGGAAAACGTTCGATGGTAGGTCATGATTAAACCCATTCTCATTTGGTGCAGTGTTTCCCACGGTTTTATTGTTGAATTTTTATGCTTGTTCAATTTTGTTGACTTTCTTTAACATTTACATTAGCATAAGCATCATCAAGCATAAACCATAACCATAAAATGCATCATATATATCCAAGATCACAAGAAGATAAATATGCACAAGATACACAAGATATATCCTGGGAAACCATTCTTCTCAAGGGAGAAAAACCCAACAACAACCTTTCATTATATAATAATTGTCAAAGTGAAAAATACCATAACCAAAAAACAAGTGTGCTAGAACTCCAAGAAGCTAGCGCTACACAAGAGAGAAAGATAGTCCAAGAGAGCGCTACCCAAGAGAGAGAAAATGATCCAAGTGATATGACCAAAATGAGAGATACCTCTCTCTCTATATACAAGTCCAATGTGAACTTGTTGTTTCCAAAAGGTGTCACTGACTTTAGTTGTTTAGGTCTTCTATACAAGATGTTGGGATTATTGTTTTCTCTGGGCATCATAGTGAAAGGCTGCATCAATATGCCACACATGGCTACACCCAATGTGGACATCCTCATCTCTTCTAGGGGCTACGACCCACTAGAAAAATTCATCATCATCGTCAAGGGCTTCTCCCACATGATGTGTCCACTTGGTCAACTCCCAAGTGACATATCCACATGGTATGCTCCCATGGGACGTTGGGTGCCACCCTAGGACATATTTCCACTACTATAACAAGTGTCATGATCAACTCCATCTCAGAGGAGAATTCTCCAAGTCAACCCAACCTAATATGGGGAGAAGATCAGGGGCATCCCCACAGATCGACCCATCCCATCCACCTGGGAAGAAGACCCGTCTTAGGTCGACCCATCCCAACACAACCAAGGAGAAGACCAGTCTCAAGTCGACCCATCTTAGTCCATCGGGGAGAAGACAGAGAGAAGGAATAGGTCAAACCAACCCACTGATATGGGGAGAAGACATGAAGAATGTATCACGAAGCCACAATCATCAACACTCCCTCTCAGTGATAGGGACATTCTCTATCATGTCAAGTTTATCACAAAAGTACACGAAATTCGACTTGGAAAAGAGATTGGTGAGAACATCTATGATCTACTCATCGATAGGAAGGTACTCCACTCGAACTCCCTTCCTATGCACCATATCATGAGTATAGTGGTACTTGATATCAACATGTTTGGTATTGTCATGAGATATTGGACTCTCTGAGAGCTTCACACACCTCTGGTTGTCACAATGTATCATGATGGGATCCATCATCTAACCAAACAATCTTACAAGGAGCTTGTGAAGCCACACTACTTCGTGTATTGTCGTACATATTGCAATGTACTCAGCTTATGTGGTACTCAAGGCCATGAAAGTTTTCTTCCTGTTGCACCAGGAAACCATGGCAGATTTTAGGTTCAAGAAACATCCGGACGTGCTCTTCCTATCAATTGTGCTCCTGTCCAATATGAATCGACATATCCCAACAATCTCATGTCAATACTGGAAGCATATCTTAGGCCATATCCAATTGTGCCTCATAAGTATCTCAACACATGCTTCACAGTCACCCAATGTATATATCTCGACTGACTCATGAATTGGCTAAGTGCATTCACTGTATAGAAAATATCAAGTCTGGTATTAACCAGATACATCAATGATCCAATCAGTTGTCGATACATAGTCAGATCAATCAAGTTTGAATCGAAATAAGATTCATTTAGCTTCTTTAGATTCGTCACCATCGGTGTGTTCATGGACTTATAGTCTGTCATACCAAATCTCCTCAATATATCAATTGTGTACTTCTCTTGACACAGGAAGATCTCATTAGTTCTCTGCCATACCTTAAGTCCCAAGAAGTAATGCATCATTCTGAGATCCTTCATCTCAAATTCAGAATCTAACTCATGCTTTCACCAAGTAATGAGATGCTCTTCTCCGGTGAGAAATAAATCATTAATGTATAGGATCAAAATCATGGACTCACCATCAACAAACTTATATTATAGGTTGGCATCAAAAACACTCTTGTTGAAACTTAAACCCATCAGGTATCCATCAATCCTTGCATACCAAGAACGAGGGTCCTGCTTGAGTCCATACATAGATTTTTTCAACATGCACACATGGGACTTCTTCCCATGAATCACAAAACCATATGGATCCTCGATATACACTTCTTACTCAATATCGCCATTAAGAAAGGTTGTCTTCACGTCCATCTGATGTAATCTCCAACCCAAGGTTGAATAAAGTGCAATAATCCTATGAATGGAGGTATATCGAGAAACATGAGAAAAAGTATCCTCATATTCTATTCCCTCCATCTGAGAGAATCCTCTGGCCACAAATCGCACTTTGTGTTTCTCAATACTCCGGTCAAATGCATGTTTTATCTTGTAAACCCACTTGGAAGTCACAAAAACTTCCCTTTGGGTCTCGAAACAATATACCACACATCATTCTTCATGATGGACTGACACTCCTCAATTATGGCATCCCTCCATACTCACTAACTAGATTCCTCCTCATAACTAGAAGGCTCAGAATCAATGATGTGGCTCATGGATGCAATATAACTCAAGAATATCTAAGGTGTCTTACTTTCTATGAAAGTACCATGAGGAGTTGCATGTCCCTCTGCCTCCTACAAATTTTGATGAGCCCAGGAATGCCTTTTCCAGCCTACTGTATTCTCTCTAGGAACATCAATATGATGTACTGGATCAAAAGGATCAAGAAGATCAATATGCTCAACTATCTCTACTAGCTCGAATGGATCTCTCTGAGCTGTTGAAGGGTGAGGAGGGGAAGACACCATTTCTTCCTCCCTCTCACTATCAATATTTATGTGAGATCTTCTCAATTTTTTGAAGGCAACTTCCTCCTCATAAGAAACATCTCGACTCACTTCAACTTTCTTTGACCTGGCATGTAGATCCGATATGCCTTCGATGATGTACCCAACAAATGTGCCCTTCCTGCCAGAAGGTTCTAGCTTTGACCTTTTCTTCTTGGGTACGTGAATGTAGACTAGACACCCAAATATCCTAAAGTGTCCTACTTCTGGCTTAACTCTGGTGAAAGCCTCTTCGGGGGTCATGTTCCTCAAAATATTGCGAGGAATTTTATTCTAAACACATACTACGGTCATGGATGTTTTTTCACAAACAAACATCGATAAATTATGATCATGGATCATTTCCTTAACTGCCTCCACAATAGACCTCTTTTTCCTTTCTGAAACCCCATTATGTTGAGGGTTGTAAGGAACAATGTACTCCCTCTCGATCCCTACCTCAATGTAGAAATCACTGAAACACTTGGAGGTATATTCTCCTCCATTATCTGATCTCAAGGTCCTAATCTTCTTTTCGATCAGGTTCTCAATATGAGCTTTAAATTCTTGGAATCTGTCAAGGACTTCTTCTGATTACTTGGAATTCAAGAATTAAATCCATGTCTTCCTTGAGTAGTCATCAATGAAAATCACATAGTATAATCCACTCAAGGAAGCAACCGTCATAGGTCCACATAAATATGAATGTAGTAGATCCAAAATCCCTCTGGATCTATTATCACTGCTTGAAAACATCCCCTTGGCATTCTTTCCAAGAGCACAACCCCTACAAATGCCATCATGTTCAACATGAAGTGGTGGAAGGTTGGTCACCATATTCCCGAGAGCAGGAAGAGCTCTATAATGTAAGTGAGCAAGTCTCATGTTCCAAAGCTCACACAGACTGATAGAATCATGTACAGGAGCATGAACTGGATGAACTATCAATCTGTACAAGATCTCTTCTCGAATACCAATTATTGAAATATTGTAACTATAAAGAGTATTCTATTTATTATTGAGTCATTATTAAATAGATCAATCCCCTTTTGTGGATTGATCATGTCGGACATTGTAATTGACCAAATCCCCTTTTGTGGATTGTTCAAACCCTAATTATATTATGAAAATTAAGAAGTCATCCCCTAGGCCTAATTAAAGTGGTTTTAACCACTAATAAGACAAGTCTTCCCTTCCCATTGAAGAGACACATTTCCAGCGCCTACCAGCTTGTATAAATAAAGGAAGCCATCGCCTCATTATCTCACTCACTCATTCACTCATCAAGAGCACAAGTTTGGAGAGTTGCAGTTGGGAGAAGAAGGAAGAGAGAGGCACATTGCTTAGTGTTGGATATTCTCTAGTGTTTTGGTTTAGTTTCTTGGCTATCTATATTAAGGAAGTTTTGTTGGGTTTTATCCCCCATGAGGATTTCCCACGATAAATGTTGTGTATCTTGTGATTTTGTTTCTCTCAATGATCCTACCTAAGCTATTGTTATCTAGTAAATTGAAAAGAAACCTAATAATAGCTCAAAACTTAACATGGTATCAGATCTAAGTTGATGAGAGCACCTTTCACTAGATAAGCAAAAACGTCATTGTTGTCGTACAAGAAAATTAGGGCTTTTTGTTCGAGGGGAATTTTTTCCTAAAAACCATTTAGAAAAGTGTGCCCTACCCTAGTGAATCTTTTGGCATCTTGAGTGCACCTTTTCAAGGGACAGATCCTCTGGAAAGTCAAACCCTTTTTTTTAACTGGTACAAAAAAACCAGAAGTACCAGAAAAATAGAAGTAACAGAAAACCAGAAAAACCAAGAAACCAAAAGTACTAGTCCAGATTTCCGCAAGCTCAGTTTCAAGGGGTAAAATTTGGATTTTCAGAAAATTGGTTGCACCATCTTACTCACCTCAGCTCAGCGCATCTAGCCCCTGGATCAGAATTTCAAAATTTGAAGTTTGAAAAATTAGGGTTTTCTCATAAAATCCTAAGTTATAGTTAAAGTACCAGTTTCATTATAAGTTGCAGTTACAACTGCAGTTCCAGTTGTAGTGAAAGATTTTGTAAAGTGTTGGCCAACCTTAAAGTTGAAACACATATGAAGCTTTGAAGGTTTGTTACTTATCATCGTTTCTACCTGATGGCACCACCACCTGCCGATACTATCAAAGGTATGTGCTTACATATATTTCAACTATATTATTCTAAGGGGTACTTGCAGGAGAAAGGATCTCCTATCATAGATCCAGAAGGATCTCAGATCCAACATACTCAGAAGACTAATACACCCTAGGTTTGATTATCTTGATATGCATCTATTTGTTATGACATTATTTTGACCTTATGAACATCTAGGTGGTATTTTGAAATCATACTAACCATTGGTCAAAATTATCAAGGCTGATTAAAGTTGAGTTTATAGAGCTTATTCTCTAACTTAGATTTTTTTCAAGATAACATATTGTCTTAGTAAAGAAGACAGGTTGAAGAAAGCACTTGTCATCTTGAGTGAAGGAGACTTGAAAGAAAAATAAACACACTCATTCTTGAGGAAAGAACTCTAGGTTCCAGGTTTGATTGATTAAGTTGATAAGATTCAAAGTTGCACATGACAAATTGATAACTACCCCTTTACAAGTAAACACTATAGTTGAGGTAGCAGTCTTTGAAAAGTATTATACTTGGTAGCATGTGAGCATATTGAGATAAATGCTTAATGTAATCATTTACCAGATACAACTAACATCTCCTCTTGGAGAAACTTCTTATGTTGGTTCCAGGTTACCTTGGATGAATGTTTGATCACAACACTAGAAGAGTGTTGATCTCATTTCGTATTGTATTTCTTACTTTTGATCTTTGTTTCAGACAGGTCACAAGTGAAAGGTCTAAAGGAGCTATTGTGATGATTGTTCATGATATTGTTTTATTTACTATTATCAAAAGAGTATTATTCTTTCTTGTTGTTTTGTTGTTTTGTTGACCTTGTTTCAGGTCACAGGTGATAATGCTAAGGAAACTATAGTGAAGGTTGCAGGAGGAAACATAATGAGACATGAAGCAAACTATACAAGTTGTGTACATGACGGTATACATCCATCTACCAAAGAAGATGAAGAATAAGCTATTTTTGAGATCTGGAGTATCTCATATGGAGATTGACTTTAAGGAGCATAAGGATCCAAAGATGACCAACCATTAGAACATAAATCATAGAAGACTTGGTCAAAGAATAATGAAGCCACCTTGACAAGAAGAAGAATTCACTTGAAGTCTGACTCAACTTTTCATATTTAGACTTGATATTCAACATCAAGTATACCCCATAAGAGATGATGAAGTCCTTGTAGACTCAGAAGAAATCAAGAGTAAGCCTGATCTCATAAAGAATCAGATGAAGAGACAACTTCCGGGACTGGGAGACAGATGCCATGAGAAGACTAGATCTTAGCTTCAGAGACTCCTAGGAGATATGAAATCTCCTGGAAGGTTCCCTTGTTTTAGTGACAGAGAAGAAATCCAGTCAGAAAGACTGGGATATGGATTTTTCGTGAGACTAGAAGAAAATTCACTATTGACTTCCAAGATTGATCTAACAGATCAAGCATGTTGCATATGTACAAAGCCTGATGTGTGTCCAGAGGATTCTCCCAACAAGAGAGAGAAGACTATGATGAGACACTTACTCTAGTAATTGAAGAAACAGTTCTAGTATTCATGAAGACAACCACAACAACCATGATTCATATATAGTATGAGATGCAGGGGGAGCAATCCCCATATTTAAAATTGAGTGGCAGTTGGTGCAGTAAATTAGTTGGGTCATGGAGACATGACTAAAATAAAATATAGAGTTACCTCCATGAAAGAAGAAGACCTACATTTAGTATACGTTATTGAGCCACTCTCAGTTTCAGATGAATTTGTTTCCGTGATGAAGTAAGAGGAGTTACTTTCATATTTCAGCAATCACAATGAGAAAGGAATAGCCATTCTCAACTTCAGAGCAACTGTAGGTGCAAAGTCCCACTTCTAGAGGAACAATTGCAGAGAGAGTAGAGGACATACTCCCAGATAGTGAGACAGATAGTGCTTTGCAGAAAGCACATAGAGCTAGCACATGATTGTGTAGATTGAATTGCAGCTTAGCAAGTCTACCAGATTGGTACAAAGTGATGTGAAAATTTGATTTGAAGTTGAAGACATAAAGACATGTTTGTAAATTGAAGCAAACTCCAAGAGCTTAGTATGGAAGGATTGATAGTTTTCTGAAGAGTTTGGGATTTACCAAGAGTAAAACTGATTCTAACCTTTACTTCAAGGTTATGAATGATGAGCTAGTGATGTTGCTCCTATATGTAGATGATGTATTATTGACAAGATGAAGAAAATCTCATTATAGATTGCAGAAGAAGCTCGCTACAGAGTTTGATGAAAGACCTAATGCATTATCTCTTAGGTCTTGAAGTTTGGCAGAGCCTAGAGAAGATCTTCCTCAACCAAGGGAAGTATGCAGTTGAAATAATGAATAAGTTTGACATGTTGGAATGTAAATCCATGTACACACCCATGGAAACGAAGTTGATGTTCCTGGTAGATACCTCTTCATAAATGGTTGATGCTACTCTGTACAGACAGATTATTGGTTCAGTGATGTATCTGACGAATACCGGGCCAGATATATGTTTTTCCTTGAGTCAATATCTGGTAGATCCCAGACGTGTTCACCTTGTTTGATTTGGATTTTATGAGAAAAACGAAATGAATACAGATTATTAACAGGTGCTTAACACAAAATAACAGAGATACAGTAAAACTGGTTTTCTATTCAATAAAGAAATAAGCTGACACTGTAAAATGCAATGAAAACAAGCTTGTTGGAATGGTGGTGGCTTATCTCCGAGAAGAGATGTGACAGTAGTGCGCATTCACAAGAAGAAGATTACAATGAGGCTCTGAAGGAATTTTTACAATAAGAAAGAATGCCAAAAACCCTAGACATCCAAAAACCTAACCCTAGGAGATGAAGCACCAAAAGTCATGTGGGTCTTGTTTGAGTAAGTTAGTACATCAACTTCCCGGGGTCGTAACTTTTGCATACGATCTCCGTTTTAGGTGTGTGATAGCCCGTTGGAAAGGTATCGTCGATAATATTCATTTTGGGGGATCAATCATGCTTTTGAATATCATTGAGGAGATCGATCCCAAAAAACCTTCATTTAGGCCCTCAAAATGGCCTTGGAAGTTAAAACTGCTAAAAATAGTAAATTGCCAAAATTGTCAGAAAACTGTTTTGATCCAGTTGGAAAAGGTGGGTGGCCAATGATATCCATCTAGATCAATCCTCTCTCCTTAGGAAGCAATGGTATCCATTACATTGAGGTCCCCCATTAGATGAGGAAATTTCTACTGAATTTGGCCTCAGGAGAGCCACTTGCCTTGGTGCAGGGGCTGCCCTGCTTTGACGACTCGATAAAGCTAGATCCTTTGTTGTCGAGTGCCCTTGATCTGTCTGTCAACAATCTGATCATTGGATGCTTGTTGTAGGTAGTTAGGGTTGAGCTCTATTGGTGTCAGTTGTTCTACTACTTCTGAGGTGTCCAATAATGGTGGGAAATAAGGGCGAAGGAGATCCACGTTGAACACTGGGTGTAGACCAAGGAAAGGAGGAATGTTGATCTCAAAAGCATTATCCCCCACGAACTTGGTGATAGTGTACGAACCATAACGGAGTGGGCAAAGCTTCCGATGGGGTCCTGTAAGGCGTTCTTTCTGCAAGTGCAACCAAACTTTGTCTCCCACCTGAAACTTATTTGGCACCCGATGTTGATCATGGCGACGTTTGTACTTGTCATTGGACTTCTGAAGGATATCTTGAACATGTTGGCAGATGTGTTGGATCTACTCAATGAATCGGGTGGCTTTGTCAGCTTCAGTTGGAGTAGGAGACGAGTCGGTCGAGGTGACTGCAAGGGGAAGTGCAACATCTATGGGTCCCAATGGTTGGAATCCCAACCCCACTTGAAAGGGGTTGTGGCCAGTTGAGTTATGCAGGGCTCGGTTGTAGCTATGTTGGACATAGGGAAGGCTCTCATCCCATGTGCGAGGGTGCTTTGAATTATACATGCGAAGGATATGCACAATTATTCGATTTACAACCTCGGTTTGGCCATCTGTCTGGGGGTGGAAGGTCGTGGATTTGGTGAG
>JASDQU010506572.1:19846-46817 GCA_032191745.1 Picea mariana
AAATTTCCAGACCCAAGTCCCTAACCCGTTAGGGGTATGAACTTAGGAAAATAGTGATAGGAAAATATCGAAAGGGAAAGTTTTTCCTTTTTCGAAGGACGAACGGACGAGATTCATCCAGAAGGAGCCAAGGGTTGTCATGGTCGTTGGCTATGGGAAAGAGATACGGGATTTAACCCATTTTAACCCTCGGATCCACGAGTTCCAAGTTCATGTATCGGGAAGGTCACGGGTTGGGGCGACCAAAACCTTCGAAAACCAAAGTCGCGAAGTAACCTCAACCATTGTATCTATGAGTTCAGAGTTCGCGCACAGGGAGAGGAAAGATCTTGTTCGTCAGATCTATGTGTGGAGGACCATAGCCATGAGATCAACGGGAAAGTGCATGAGGTATAATCCTTTGAAAGTGCAGAGGAGAGTGGACTTTTGCGAAGTCCCGAAGTTTCAAAGTTAATCGGAATCATTCATCATCAAAGGATAGGTGGTAGCAAATCTGGGAGTTCGAGGATTCAGACCTCAGAAGATTTGCAAGGAGAAAACGAGAATACCCAAGGATCTAGGAGTCACAACAATCCTAGTCGTCCTCCATGAAGGGAAACATGGCGAGAGTTCGACATTTCACTGACTTGCAACTTGGGAAGTCAGAGATAGGAATCATGAGAACTCGTGAAGTCTGAGTTCGCGATTTGATCACAGCCATTGATCGAAGAGAGGATGTCGACCATTGATTGTCCAAGGAGATATCAGGGATTGAAAGAAGGAAGGTGAGAAGCCCTCCATCTTCACTAAACATGAAGTCTCGATTCACAAAGAGTTTATCTAAGTTGTTGGGTTGTGGGAGATTATGGACCGTTGATCTGACATCGGGAATTCAAATTTTGAGATTTCGAAGAAAGGAGATGGAATAATTTCCACCTTTGCGATACACGAAGTCTCGAAGCTCTTGAGGGTTGGGCCCCAAGTCATAACGAGGGGTCATATTGATGGAGGTAAAGGAAGAGAGCTAGCATTGGGATAAGCTCTTAGTTCAGGAGTTTGGGAATTGGGTGAGTCAAGGTTGGCTTGAATGTGAATACCCGATGACAGGAGTCATGAAGTGCCTTTTAGTTAGTCTTGTGGTAATAGGTAGTGGTCACATGGAGGGGGGGGGGGCTTGCGCCTGGTGCTTGTTCAAGTGAGAGAACAAAAAAAAAAAATTATAGGCTTTACACTATAAAAGCTCCTTCATAAGGGTGGGTGTGTTACAAATTGGTATCAGAGCATGGTTATAGCACTTGGTCTGTTTGGGCTCATAGATGAGTTGTGTAAAGACCACATTAAGTGGTTTTAAGGGCGATATCCTACCTTACTCCCTTTCTAAAAAGTCTGGTTAAGACCTTAGTATAGAAAATAATGATAGCTTATTGTTGTGTGTGTATGTATTTAAGAAATGTGAATTATGTGTTAGTTATGAACTAATATAATGTTCTCTAACAACAAGTGTTTTGTCTACATTCAAGCGGTCGATCAACCGTGGGAAACTGAAATCATATAGAATGGTGATGCACCACGAAGTGTGGGATTACTCCCATAATAGAGATGAAGAGTCTGATGAGAGGAAGGCTGTAGAGATCCCCTTGGACCTGGCTGAGACTGTGAGGAGTCTTGTGGCTGAATTACAGAGCTGCGCCAAGGATGACAACAAGAGATTGATAAAAGAGCAAGAGAAGAAAATGGAAATTAATGTAGTCTCGCTGTAGAGTTTATCCAACATACAAAGACAACTGCAGCATGGATGTGAGACCAGTCATGTGGATCGATGACAGACAAAGAGGAGTCGAATTCCACCTGAGATACGAAAACATGTTCCTTTAAGTGGTCGCACTGGGAGGAGTACCTTGAGAAAGGTCCAACCTGGAGACAGGGGACAAGCATCGGATGAATCCTATGGAAAGGAAACTAGCGACTCAAATGGATCTACTAGTAGTAGAATCAGTTCAAATTCTCAAAGAAAATGGAAGAAACAAAAGAATTCCAAAATTCATAATCTCGAAGAATTCAGGAAGGCCAAACCACCCTCTTTCGAAGGTGAGATTAAGAAGGGAGAGGAGGCAAAGGTCTGGCTGCTTGGACTAAAAACGTATTTCAGAGTCCATGACTTCTCTGAAAACTTGAAGGCCTGAATATCCACTTTCAAACTGAATGGAAAGGCTTCCATTTGGTGGGAAGACCTTAAGAATGTGAAAGAGATTCATGAAGAGGACCTATATTGGGAACGTTTTGAGAAAAACTTTAGGAAGAAGTATCTATCAAAAAAATATATCGGCGAGAAGAATAAAGAGTTCTATGAACTCAAGCTAGGGAAAATCACCATAGAGGATTATGTCAGTGGATTCCTTGAGTTGTTGAGGTACGTACCATACATAAAAGCATAAAAGGAAAAGGTGCAATGATTTATCGGTGGGCTACCTAAATACTATCATAATAGAATTGAGTTTGACGATCCAAAGACCTTAGAAGACACTATCTGAAAGGAAATATATTGTTATGAATAGCTTGGGCTTCAGACAGAACCTCTTGAAGGCTGGAAGCAGAAGAATAGTTCGGGGTTCTAGAAAAAGGGGTTTAAATCCCTAACATTTAAAAACTATAAGAAGGATTCAAGGATGAGATTTCCTTCCTGAAGTGTACGCTAGAAGAATTTCCCCTCCCAGTGCAGAAATAAACCTTTTGGATCAACCCCAGGAAAGACGGATAACCCAAAGAAAGAACCCTTGAAATTTTGGGGTTGTGGAGAAGAACATCTACTGAGGGACTGTCTGCACAAACAACAGAACAATAGGAGAATTTAAAATGTCAAAGAAGCCACCATCGTCAATGAGGTGGCCAGGAGTATGCCATGAATTTATGAAGCCATGGATAACAAACAAGACGACCACCAAGATTTAGTGGTGGAGATGGAAGGTATGATCGCCAACCATCTAGTATCTATTTTAATTGACCCTTGCTTAAATTTGAGTTATGTGGCCCCTCGAGTTGTTGAAAAGTGTAAATTACAACCACATAAACATGCTAAGACATGGTTGGTACAGTTATCCACTATCACCAAAAGAAAAATAGTGGAGGTTGTACCAGCTTTCCAATTCACTGTGGATGGATTTCCCACCCATGCTAACCTTAACATATTTCCTGTAGGATCTTATGACCTGTTGATTGGTATGGACTAGATAGATGCATATAAAACTAAGTTTTATTGTTACCACAAAACCTTAGAATGTGTAAATGAAGAAGGAAGAAAGATAAACCTCCAAGGGATTCAGAAGCATGTCTCAGTGAGACAAATATCATCCCTTCAAATGAAAAAGTATTGCAGAAAGGGGTGTCCTCTATATCCAATATAGGTGTTGGGATCTGTTGAGGATGACAGGCCAAGCCTAGAAGACAACCCCTTATTAAGAGAGTATAGATATGTGTTTCTAGAAGAGGTATCGGGTCTACCTCTGAGAAGGGACATTGAATTCTCAATAGAACTTGCACCTAGAGAGGTACTAGTATCTAGGACCCCCTATAGGATGAGTACACCCGAGATAGTTGAAATCAAACTACAACTAAAGGAAATGATGGAAAAAGGATACATCCGACCTAGCGTGTCTCCATGGGGAGCACCACTCTTGTTTGTGAAGAATAAAGATGGTACATTTCGATTGTGCATAGATTATAGGCAGCTCAATAAGGTAACCATAAAGAACAAACACCCCTCACCCAGAATCAATGACTTGTTCGAACAATTGAGGGGTGGTACCATTTTCTCAAATATTGACTTGAGATCTGGATACCATCAAGTCCGAATCAAGGATGAAGACATAACCAAAACCGCATTCAGGACAAGATATGGTCACTATGAATTTGTGGTAGTACCATTTGGATTAACCAATGCCACTGACACCTTTATGTGCTTGATGAACAATGTACTCAGCAAATTCCTAGACAAGTTTGTATTGGCTTTTATTGATGATATCTTTTCTACTCCAAGAATAGAGAGGAACATGAGGAGCATCTTGGACTTGTACTTCAAGTGCTAAGAGATCAACATCAACTCTACGCCAAATTTAGCAAGTGTGCCTTTTTCCAGAATCAAGTACATTACTTGGGCCATGTCATATCTGAAGAAGGGGTAGTAGTAGACCCTGACAAGATCAAATCCATCATGGAATGGCCTACCCCAAAGGATGTTTTGGAAATCAGATCCTTTATGGGTTTAGCAGGATAATATAGGAGGTTTATAAAAGGGTTTTCCAAGATTGGTTGTCCAATCACTGCCCTCCAGAGGAAAGGGGTTAAATTCATTTGGACACCGAAATGTGAAGAAATTTTCCAGTCACTGAAATACCTTATGACCCATGCACCCATGTTGAAGATCATCGATCCCGATAAGGACGTCCTCGTGTGCACAGATGCCTTCAAAGAAGGACTTAGACGATTCCTTATGCAAGAAGTAAGCATAGTTTGCTATGAATCTCGAAAATTGAATGAACATGAAGTCAACTATGTGACCCATGATCTAGATTTGGCCGCCATAGTGCACGCTTTAAAATGTGGAGGCATTACCTCTTGGGTAGGAAATATGTACTTATGATAGACCAATGTGCATTGCAGCACCTGTTTGACCAACCAAAACTCAATGTTAGACAAGCTAGGTGGATGGCCCTCCTTAGCGAGTTTTATTTCGAAATCAAACATATCAGAGGAATGGAAAATAAGGTGGTCGATGCCCTTAGCAGAAGTATGAAAACAATTCACCTGGCAGCGGTGGGAACTTGCGAGATGAATGTCAGGGAAATAGTCAGGAATGCACAAGAAACAGACGCATTCTTCCATACCGTGACCTCGTACCTGCAGCAAGAACCCGCAAGGCTAAAGTATGAAGGCTAGTAGATGCTAGATGGAGGTCTATTGACTTACCAAAACATGATATATATTCCAAGTTGTGATGTCTTGAAGAGGTTCATAATGGATGAATTGCACAAGAGAACATACACCGGGCATCTGGGCTATCAAAATATGTTCAGGGCCACTAGGAAACAATTCTATTGGCCTGGATTGAAGAAAGACATAGCTGAGTATTTAGCTAAATGTCTAGAGTGTCAGCGAGTTAAAGCAGAACACCAACACCCAGTAGGATTATTACAACCTCTACCAATCCCAGAATGGAAATGGGAGACCATCTCCATGGATTTCATCATCGGCTAGGTAGAATGATGCCATCATAGTAGTAGTGGATAAATTGAGAAAGTCCGCTCATTTTATTCCCGTCAAATCGACTTGCAAAGAAGTAGATATTTCCAACATATTCATGAAGGAGATATTCAGACTACATGGAATGCTTAAGGAGATTGTGACTGACAGAGACACAAAATTTACTTCAAACTTTTGGAAATCCTTGATGGTTGGCCTGGAGACCAAATTATTGTTTACAACAACTTATCATCCTCAAACCGATGGACGGATGGAAAGAGTGAACCAAATACTAGAAGACATGCTAAGGATGAATGTAATGCATCAACCTAAAAAGTGGGAATATTACCTACCATTGATGGAATTTGCCTACAAAAATAGCTACCAAGAATCACTAAAGATGATCCCTTTCGAAGCCCTTTATGGTAGGTTGTGCAACAGTCTAGTCAGTTGGAGTAATCCCATGAATAGAATTACGATTGGACCCAACTTGTTGAAATAAATGGAACAACAACTGATTCAGATAAATAAAAATCTGAAAATCGCTCAGAATAGACAGAAAATTTATGCCGACAGAAAGAGAACCCCAAGAGAATTCAAGACAAGAGACCACGTCTATCTCAGAGTTAGGCCTAGGAATATTTCCCTAAGGATGGGAGCTTGTGCAAAGTTGGCACCTCATTATTGTGGACCTTTTGAAGTTCTATATAGAGTGGTACCTATAGCCTATAGGCTAGCACTTCCTCCCACAGTAAAAGCACATAATGTTTTCCATGTTTCATTGCTGAAGAAATATGTATATGATTCTAATCATATAATTGACTAGTTTGTGATACAGGTGGAACCGGAGGGAGAATTCCTACTAGAACCTCAATGCATACTAGAAAACAAGGAAACCCCACTCAAGAACTAAACCATTGCACATGTCAAAGTGCACTGGAAACACTTTGGCCCAGAAGAGGCCACATGGGAAATGGAGAATTCCATGAGACAGGAATACCCATTTTTGTTCACTTCTTTATATACAGAAAATGTTAATAGATAGAACATCGAGGATGATTTTCCTTTAAGCGGGAGGGAATTCTGACACCCTGTTTCCCCCAGTTTGTAAATATAACTATAAATGGCCAAAATACTATGGAAAACTTTTTATGTGTGAATATTGATTCGATGGACCTTTGTTTGAAACGTAGATGAATGTGAACCTAATTATTTACTAATAAAATGCCCAAGTGTTGCATGAATAATAGAAGGGGAGTGTACTTAGAAAGACCATGAATTATATCAAAGAGATGGTGAAGGGGACCATGAATAGTTGTGTTAAAATTCACCAAACCAATACATTACTTAATTTAATTTCTCAGGACCATAACTGTCCTCTGACCCAAAAATGAATTACATTCAGGTTGGTGGGTGGGAAGACCTCCTCAAGAGTTATTGAGGGATGGGGTGTGTAAGAACTCATACGTAAGGCTTCCAGACTTGATGCCGCAGACCCCTAAACACTCAGTTCCAAGGTTCGCATAGGATCATTCTAATCTTCCCTTGAGTCTAATTTACTCTTTGATTTCCCCTTGGGGAATATCCCATACACTCATGGTGTATCCATAGGTCCTTATGAATTTATATTGCATGTAAAAACACCAGGTGCCAACCCAAATCTCCTTAATCACAATAGCGTCTTGCCCTTTACTAAAGCAGGGCTTCAGGTTTTGCGATTTTGCTATCCCTATTGTCGAGGGATCCTATCTCTACAACTTCTGAAACCCGAATTGATGAACTCCAATGCACTCAGCAAAGGTTGGATTCTCAATGGGCTTCTCACTTCATCGGGGTTTTGGACTTTGCGACTTTGCGAACCCAGATGCAAGGTTCCCAGTCCTTCAACCTCCGAACCTTGAAACAATCAACAAGGTTTAACTCCGTCGATTTACGAAGACACGCCTCCTGTCACCCTTGCGGTCCCCACCTGATAGATGTGCCACTCATTCACATGAGCTCTTGGCTCTCGCCACTTCACAACTCCAACAGTTGAAACTGACTCCTCTAAAACCCTGAGCTCCCAAAGTGTCGAAATCCCGAATTCCACGCCAATCCCTATCGCAACTCGCAACTTCCAGACTTTCGTTCCACTACTCTCAACTCCTATTTGTCAAGATCCATGAAATGATGAAATGATCTAACGTCTTGTGCAAATCATGATCAATGGTCCACGTTGATTCTTACCTCCCAAAGGATGGATTCATCCAACACTTATCCTTCTTGCAGCTTCACTGGAATCCCACAGTCCTCTTGGTTTCGTGAATTCTCCATAGAGAATTCCGACCGCTCGTTGCTCCTGGAAAAATTCCATGAAATGAACCAGTGTTCTTCTACGGGAAATTACCTTTTGCTAGATGACTTCGACCCTCATCTCCCTTTGAAGTAGTTCAACCTTCGTCCTCCTCTGAAATGTTTAAAGGTGTTAACTCTCCTGAGCTTTCTCTGACAACTTCAAGCCTCGAAAGAACTCCTGCATGCACTCCTTGCGGCAACCTTTCGAATACTTTTGGATATTCGACCTCTCGACTCTGTGCACTCTCTGCAACAATAGTCCTCAAAACCCTTCCCTTAGTTGATAAATCCTAAGATTTCAACCATCCTGCACACACCTTGCACGACTTCTGTGCCTCACTTTCACTTCTACTGAAATGAGAACAATGGTATCCCTCCTGAGCTTTCAGAGATAAACTCTAAACCTTTGTCAATGCACTCCTTGCGGACATTTCACTACACTCCTTGCAGGAACTTTTCTCACTCAGGATGAGAAACAATTGAAACTCATTCTCTCTCTCTCAGACTTCAAACATTCAACATGAAATCATACATACACACAGTATTCAAGCAAATGCATAACCAAAGTGAATAAACAACTGTAAGCATACCATTCACCATGTAACGACAGAAAACATCATACCACCATGAAATCTGATTCAAAGATTCATATATTAATTCAAAGCTCATGTACATGGAATTCTTCTCTACAGCTCTCTCTCTTTTCTTCTCTATTCTAATGTGTTAATGATAATATTACAATGATACAAGAATGAGGGTGTTTATATCCGTTTTCCCTCCTACTCTCTAAACTGTCTAACCTTATTAATTCAAACCGACCTACTTTCATTAACTCTCTTAAATGCCTTGATACAAAAGATAGACGGGAGGATTTCCCTAGGTTTGTTTACAATCTCCAAAGTATAAATGCGAGTACATTCCTCTTAACTATTACATTAATGACTTTGTTTCAAAATTCAAAATGGGTCTTTATGAAAACATTCTCTTTTCTTCCTCCACGCATCCAACTATTTCTTTGGCTTAGTCGTGCGCTTTGGGCTTTGCACGATGCTCTTGCATCATACTCCCTCGATTGAAAATTTTCATGAACTCTTGTTCATGAGCTCTTGCACGGTCTATCCATGCTTCTGAATTTCTGCTTCATATTCTCAGCTGACATCTTCAACTGAATGTCCCTTCCATTTGACCAAGTATTCAAAATACTCTTTCCTCCTGGTCTTCTTGCTAATCCACTTGTCAATTATGCTTTCCATATGTGGCTTTTTAGCTACAGGAATTTGTTTAGTCCATTGAAACTCTGTTGGTTCATCCTCTACTCCTACTTTTGCATCTTTGTAAGGTTACAAATCCGCAACATTGAATATCAGTGAAATTCCGATCCCATCGGGTAATTCAATCTCATATGTGTTTACCCCAAATTTCTTCAAGACCTTGCATGGCCCAATCTTTTTTATTTTCAATTTGTTATATGTTCCCCTTGGGAACATTTCCTTCCTCAGATATTCAAGAATCATATCACCAACTTCAAATTGAACTTATCGCCTGTGTTGATCTGCTCTGCGCTTGTATTCTTGGTTTGAACTCTGCAATCACTCCTTGACTTGGCTGTGAAGCTCCTTCATTGCTTCTGGAAAATTCTCTGTGCTATCACTCCTGAGTTCTTTTTGTTCTGAATTTCTCAATTCAAAAAATCCCCTTGGTTTCATTCCATATACAATTTGGAATGGACTCTGCCCTGTGCTTCTATTGATTGAATCATTGTAAGAAAATTCCGCCTATGGTAGAATGTGATCCCACTAACTGTGTTGTTCAGTCACTAGGCTCCTTAGAAAATCTCCCAAGATTTTGTTGACAACTTCTATCTTTCCATCCGTCTGAGGATGATACACTGAGCTAAATGACAAACCTGTCCCTAGCTTCTTCCACAAAGATCTCCAAAAATTTCCCATGAACTTGGTATCTTGATTAGACATGATACTTCTTGGCAAGCGATGAAGTCTAACGACTTCTTTGAAAAACAGGTTCACAATATGTGTTGTGTCACTGGTTTTCTGGCATTGTATAAAATGTGCCATCTTGGAAAATTTGTCGACTACCACAAAGATCGAATCACATCCTCTTTGTGTCCTTGGAAGTCCAAATATGAAATCCATGCTTACTGCATCCCACAACCTTTCTGGTATGGGTAATGGCTAGTACAACCCTATGTTTTGCCTTTTCCCTTTAGTGTGCTGACAAATCCTGCATCTATCCACAAATTGCTTAACATCTGTCCTCATTCCTCATCATCAAGGATCTTACACCCTCAACATATTCTGCCTCAACATTCCATCTTTGTGCTTCGACAATGTGAGTTTCACCACCTTCTTTCTTTTTGTCTGGACATTCATAAGAATTATGTTTGTTTTTCCCATAGACAAAACATTTCACTTCACCTCCTTGGCCTCTTCCTCTTCCTCTAGCTCGAGGAAAAGTATTTCCATTAGCATACTTCCCTCTCTCTGAGCTTCCTCCTCTCTCATGATGACTTTGAGGTTTCTTCCCCTCTTCTTGAGGTCTCTGAGTTCTGTCTTGGGCAACTGCTTTGCCTCTAGCTTGACTTCTTCCTCGACCTCTTTGACCTTTCTTTCGGCTCAACTTATCTTCAGCTTTCAGGGCCATCTGATAAGCATCTTCTAGTGTCTAAATGATCATCATGCTCATCTCATATTGGATGTCTTATCTCAGACCATTCATGTACCTGGAAACCTTTTCATCATCTCTCTCCCAATGACCCACTCTGATGTTTAGCTTGTAGAATTCTTCAGTGTACTCCTCCATTGACATCAGCTTCTATCTCAAATTTTTCATCCTCCGAAATAGAGTAATTTGATAATCCTTGGGGATGAATTTGTATTTCATCTTCGCAACCATTCTATCCCAACTTTTGATTTTCTTCTTGCCTTTGCAACGTCTGTCAGCCTGTAGTTCATCCCACCATAATTCTACATACGCTTTAAGCCTTGTGACAACATGTTTGACTTTTCTATCTTCCTCGACATCCTCATAGTTGAATTATTTATCTAGACCTCTAATCCAGTCTAGAAGCTCTTCAACATTTAGGTTTCCCTCATACATGGGAATTTCCATTTTTTCCCTGGCACCTATCCTTGCGATAGCCCTGAATAGGCGTTCATCTACAACATCTTCAACTATCAATTCTTCTCCATGTCCAGCTTCATTTTCACTGTCATCCTCACTGATATCCCCGGTGTCGACTGTGCACCTCTATGTTGTCTCCATGGCATCAAGCCTGGCATGTAATTCGCACATTTCCCTTTCCACTGCTGGATCAAGCATTTGTCTATCTCTTATTCTCAAGGACATGGCTAAGAAATGTTCCTCTTTTCTCTGCTACAGAAAGAAAAGAAATTTTCTAGGCTCTGATGCCAAAATTGTTGCAAACCCCTAAACCCTCAGGTCCAAGGTCCACACAGGATCATTCTAATCTTCCCTTGAGTCTAATTTACTCTTTGATTTTCCCTCGGGGAAGATCTCATACACTCACAGTGTATCCACAGGTCCTTATGAATTGGGCCTGCATGAACAAACACCAGGAACCAACCCAAATCTCCTTAATCACAATAGAGTCGTGCCCTTTACTAAATTGAGGCTTCAGGTTTCATGATTTTGCGATCCCTGTTGTCGAGGGTTCCTATCTCTACAACTTTCGAAACGCGAATTGCCGAACTCCGATGCACTCAACAAAGGTTGGCTTCCCAATGGGCTTCTCACTTCATCGGGGTTTCATACTTCATGACTTCGCGAACCTAGATGTAAGGTTCCCATTCCTTCAACCTCCGAACCTTGAAACACTCAACAAGGTTTGACTCTGTCGATTTACAAAGACACGCCACCTGTCACCCTTGTGGTCCCCACCTGATAGATGTGTCACGCATTCACATAAGCTCTCAGATGTCGCCACTTCGCAACTCCGGTAGTTGAAACTAACTCCTCTCAAGCCCCAATCTCTCGAAGTGCCGAAATCCCGAATTCCATGTCGATTCCTATCGCAACTCGCAACTTCGAGACTTTCGTTCAACTGCGCTCAACTCCTGGTTGTCAGGATTCCTGAAATGAAGAAAAGATCTGACGGCTTGTGCATATCAAGATCAACGGTCCACATTGATTCTTACCTCCCGAAGGATGGATTCATCCAACACTTATCCTTCTTGCAGCTTCACTGGAATCCCACGGTCCTCGCGGTTTCGTGAATTCTCCACAAAGAATTCCGACCGCTCGTAGCTCCTGGACAACTTCCGCGAAATGAACCAGTGTTCTTCTATGGGAACTTAACTTCTGTTGGATGACTTCGACCCTCGTCTCCCTTTGAATTATTTCAACCTTCGTCCTCCTTTGAAATGTTCAAAGGTGTTAACTCTCTTGAGCTTTCTCCAACAACTTCAAGCCTCGAAAGAGCTCCTGCACGCACTCCTTGCGGAAACCTTTCGAATACTTCTGGGTATTCGACCTCTCAAATCTGTGCACTCTCTGCAACAACAGTCCTCAAAACACTTCAATTAGTTGATAAGTCCTAAGCTTTCAACTAGCCTGCGCACACCTTGCATGACTTTTGTGCCTCAGTTGCACTTCTCTTGAAATGAGAACAACGGTATCCCTCCTGAGCTTTCAAAGATAAAATCTAAACCTTCATCAATGCACTCTTTGCAGAAACTTTTCTCACTCAGGATGAGAAACAATTGAAACTCATTCTCTCTCTCTCAGAATTCAAACATTCAACATGAAATCATACATACACACAGAATTCAAGAAAATGCATAACCAAAGAGAATAAACAACTGTAAGCATACCATTCACGATGTAAAGAAAGAAAACATCATACCACCATGAAATCTAATTCAAATATTCATATATTAATTAAAAGCTCCTGTACATGGACTTCTTCTCTAAAAATCTCTCTCTTTTCTTCTCTATGCTAATGTGTTAATGATAATGTTACAATGATACAAGAATGAGGGTGTCTATATATGTTTTCCCTCCTACTCTATAAATTGTCTAATCTTATTAATTCAAACCTACCTACTTTCATTAACTAGCTTAAATGCCTTAATACAAAAGATAGACGGGAGGATTTCCCTAGGTATGTTTACAATATCCAAAGTATAAATGCGAGTACATTCCTCTTAACTATTACATTAATGACTTTGTTTCAAAATTCAAAACGGGTCTTTATGAAAACATGCTCTTTTCTTCCTCCGCGCATCCAACTATTTTTTTGGCTTAGTCACGCGATTTGGGATTTTCATGATGCTCCTGCATCACTTGACCACTGACTGGGAATTCAACCCTGATGAAAGAGGCAAAAAGGGAAGGTGTGGTGGGCAGAGGGAAGAACATGCTTGCAAAGAGTGCAGAGACAGGAAGTGAATCTCGGGGATTCAAGGAAGAATGGAAAAACTAAACATTTTGGAAACATGAAATAGCAGAGAAGGTTATGATACAAGCTGATAAGCGAGGCTAGTCCTCCTTTCTTGGTATCATATAAACCATTTCTAGGATCCTGCGGAAAGAGGAGAGTAACCTTTATCCCTATTGTGGCTAAGAGAGAATAAAAGTTTGTGTTGCAGAGAATCGTGGTCTAGCTCGGGCGTGGCTAGTGGTAACTCTTTTTGGAGTGATTAAGCTTACAGCTTGGTGGAGACAAGAACCCCTTCCAGTAGTCACTTCATATTGTCTGATTATGATAAGTCTTTTCTCGACCTTAATTGTTGAGTTAGAATGATGAATGATTTCTCGGTTTTTACATATCTATCTGTCTATCTATCTATCTATCTATCTATCTATCTATCTATCTATCTATCTATATGTGTGTGTGTGTGTGTGTGTGTGTGTGTGTGTGTGTGTGTGTGTGTGTGTATGTATGTATGTATGTATATATGCATGTATGACCATATATATGTCAAATGACTATGTTATGCATATGCTTCCATCTCCTTGGGAACTCATACTTCCCACTGATAAATTGTATGCCCAATTTCACTTCGGAGGGCTTCCCGGGCATAAGTCGTAAAATGGTCGAGATAGGAAATATCGTGTAGACCTGAAACCATCGTTATGAAGAGAACCCAGAAAAATAGTGATAGGAAAATACCAAAAGGGAAAGGTTTTCCTTGTCTGAAGGACGGACATATGAGATTCATCCTGAAGGAGCCAAGGGTTGTCATGGTTGTTGGCTATGGAAAGAGCACAGGAGTTAACCCCTTCTAGCCCTCAGATCCACGAGTTTTGAGTTCGCGCATTGGGAAGGTCATGGGTTAGTGTGAACAAAACCTCTGAAACCCGAAGTTGAGAAGAAACATCAACCATTGTATATTTGAACTCGGAGTTCACGCACAGGGAGAGGACAGATCTCGTTCATCGGATATATGCATGGAGGACCATAGACACGAGATCTAGAGGAATGTGCACGAGGTATAACCCTTTGAAAGTGCACAGGAGAGTGGACTTTCACAAAGTACCAAATTTTCGAAGTTAATCGGAACCGCCCATCGTTAGAGGATAGGTGGTAGCAGATCCAAGAGTTCGAGGATTCATACCTCAGAATATTTGTAAGGACTAGCAGAGGCGAATACCCGGGGAGCTGGGAACCGTAGCAATCCTAGCCATCTTCCGTGAAGGGACACATAGCGAGAGATCGATATTTCAATGACTCACAACTCGGTAAGTCAAAGATAGGATAATATAGAAGGTTTATAAAAGGGTTTTCCAAGATTGGTTGTCCAATCACTGCCCTCCAGAGGAAGGGGGTTAATTTCATTTGGATACTGGAATGTGAAGAAATTTTTTAGTCACTAAAACACCTTCTGACCCATGCACCTGTATTGAATATCGTCGATCCCGATAAGGACTTCCTCATGTACACAGATTCCTGCAAGGAAGGACTCGGAGGAGTCCTTATGCAAGAAGGAAGCGTAGTTTTCTATGAATCTCAAAAATTGAATGAACATGAAGTCAACTATGTGACCCATGATCTAGATTTGGCCGCCATAGTGCACGCTTTGAAAATGTGGAGGCATTACCTCCTAGGTAGGAAATTTGTACATATGATATACCACTGTGGATTGTAGCACCTGTTTGACCAACCAAAACTCAATGCTAGACAAGCTAGGTGGATGGCCCTCCTTAGCGAGTTTGATTTCGAAATCAAACATATCATAGGAGAGGAAAATAAGGTGGTCGATGCCCTTAGAAGAAGTATGAAAACAATTCACCTGGCAGTGGTGGGAACTTGCAAGATGAATTTCAAGGAAAGAGTCAGGGATGCACAAGAAACTGACACATTCTTCCAGACTGTGACCTTGTACCCGCAACAAGAACCCGCATGGATAAAGTATGAAGGCTACCAGATGCTAGATGGAGGTCTGCTAACTTACCGAAACATGATATATATTCCAAGTTGTGATGTCTTGAAGAGGTTCATAATGGATGAATCGCACAAGAGAACATATACCGACCATCCGAGCTATCAGAAGATGGTTAGGGCCACTAGGAAACAATTCTATTGGCATGGATTGAAGAAAGGCATAGCTAAGTATTTAGCTAAATGTCTAGAGTGCCAGCAAGTTAAAGAAGAACATCATCACCCAATAGGATTATTACAACCTCTACCAATCCCAGAATGGAAATGGGAGACCATCTCCACGGATTTCATCATCGGATTACCAACATCGGCCAGGCAGAATGATGCCATCATGGTAGTAGTGGATAAATTGAGCAAGTCCACTCATTTTATTCCCGTCAAATCGACTTGCAAGGAAATAGATATTGCCAACATATTCATGAAGGAGATATTCATACTACATGGAATGCCTAAGGATATCGTGACTGACAGAGACACAAAATTTACTTCAAACTTTTGGAAATCCTTGATGGTTGGCTTGGAGACCAAATTGTTGTTTAGCACAGCCTATCATTCTCAAACTGATGGATGGATGGAAAGAGAGAACCAAATACTAGAAGACATGCTAAGGATGCACGTAATGCATCAACCTAAAAAGTGGGAAGATTACCTAATACTGATGGAATTTGTCTTCAACAACGAATACCAAGAATCACTAAAGATGAGCCCTTTCGAAGCCCTCTATGGTAGGTTGTGAAACACTCTAGTCAGTTGGAGTAATCCCATGAACAAAATCACAATTGGACCCGACTTGTTGAAATAAATGGAACAACAAGTGATTTAGATAAAGAAAAATATAAAAATCACTCAGAATAGATAGAAAATGTATGCCAAGAGAAAGAGAACCCCAAGAGAATTCAAGACAAGAGATCACGTCTATCTCAGAGTTAGGCCTAGGAAGAGTTCCCTGAGGATGAGAGCTTGTGCCAAGTTGGAACATTGGTATTGTGGACCTTTTTAAGTTCTAGATAGAGTGGGACCTGTAGCCTATAGGCTAGCACTTCCTCCCACAGTAAAATCACATAATGTTTTCTATGTTTCATTGCTAAAGAAATATGTACATGATTCTAATCATATAATTGACTGGTCTGTGATCCAGGTGGACCCGGAGGGAGAATTCCTGCCAGAACCTCAATGCATACTAGACAGGAAGGAAACCCCACTAAGGAACTGAACCATTACACAGGTCAAGGTGTAGTGGAAATACTTTGGCCCAGATGAGGCCACATGGGAAATGGAGGATGCCATGAGATAGGCATACCCATTTTTGTTCACTTCTATACATATAGAACATGTTAATAAATAAAACATCGAGTATGATGCTCCTTTAAGGGGGAGGGAAGTGTGACACCCTGATTCCCCCAGTTTGTAAATATAACTATACATGGCCAAAAGACTATGGAAAACTTTATATGTGTGAATATTGATTCGATGGACCTCTGTTTGAAAGGTAGATGAATGTGAACCTAATTATTTACTAAGAAAATGGACAAGTTTTGCATTAAAATTCACCAAACCAATACATTACTGAATTTAATTGCTCAGGACCATAACTGTCCTCTGACCCAGAAATGAATTATAGTCAGGTTGGTGGGTGGGAAGACCTCCTCAAGAGCTAATGAGGGATGGGGTGTGTAAGCACTCATCCGTAAGGATTCCATACTTCACCACTGACTAGGAATTCAGGCCACATGAGACCTTGATGAAAGAGGCGAGAAGGGAAGGTGTGGTAGGCAGAGGGAACAACATGCTTGTAGAGAGTGCAGAGATGGGAAGCGAATCTCGGGGATTCAAGGAATAATGGAAATACTAAGCATTTTGGAAACAAGAAATAGCAGAGAAGGTTATGATACAAGTTGATAAGTGAGGCTAGTCCTCCTTGCTTGGTATCGTATAAACCATTTCTAGGACCCTGTGGGCAGAGGAGAGTAATCTCTATCCCTATTGTGGCTAAGAGGGAATAAAAGTTGGTGTTGTAGAGAATCATGGTCTAGCTTGGGGGTGGCTACTGGTAAATCTGTTTGGAGTGATTAAGATTACGGCCTGGTGGAAATAGGAACCCCTTCCAGTAGTCTCTTCACATTGTTTGATTTTGATAAATCTTCTCTCAACCTTAATTGTTGAGTTAGAATGATGAAGGATTTCTCGATTTTTACATATCTATCTCTCTCTCTCTCTCTCTCTCTATATATATATATATATATATATATATATATATGGATGTATGAACATCTATGTGTGAAATGACTATGTTATTCGTATGCTTCCATATCCTTGGGAACTCATACTTCCCACTGATAAATTGTATGCCCAATTTCACTCCAGAGGGCTTCCCGGGTATAAGTTGTAAAATGGTTGAGATAGGAAATATCGTGTAGACCTGAAACCATCGGTATGAAGAGAATACTCTCCCCTAACCTTGTGCCGTGTGAATTTCCAAACCCAAGTCCCTAACCTGTTTGGGGTGAGAACTCAAAAAAATAGTGATAGGAAAATATCGAAAGGGAAAGGTTTTCCTTGTCCGAAGGACATACAGATGAGATTTGTTCTGAAGAAGCTAAGAGTTGTCATGGCCATTGTCTATGGGAAAGAGTGCGGGAGTTAACCCCTTCTAGCCCTCGGATCCAGGAGTTTTGAGTTCACGTATCGGGAAGGTCATGGGTTGGTGCAAACAAAACCTCTGAAACCCGAAGTTGCGAAGTAACCTCAACCATTGTATCTTTGAACTCATAGTTCACGCACAGGCAGAGGACAAATCCCATTCGTTGGATCTATGCACTGAAGACCATAGACGTGAGATCTAGAGGAAAGTGCACGAGGTCTAATCCTTTGAAAGTGCATAGGAGACTGGACTTTCAGGAAGTACCAAATTTTCGAAGTTAATCAGAACTGCCCATCATCATGGGACAGGTGGTAGCAGATCTGGGATTTTGAGGATTCATACCTCAAAATATTTGTAAGGATCAGAGGTGAATACCTAGGAGCTGGGAGCCGCAGTAATCCTAGACATATTTCACGAAGGGACACGTGGTGAGAGATCGATATTTCACTAACTCACAACTTGGTAAGTCAAAGATAGGAATCGTGAGAACGCGCGAATCCGAGTTCGTGATTTGATCGCATCCGTTGATCAAAGAGAGGACTTGGACCATTAATTGTCCAAGGATATATTGGGGATCGGGAGAAGGAAGGTGAGAGACCCTCCATCTTAAATAAACATGAATTCTTGATTCGCGAAGAGTCTATCTAAGCCGTTGGGTCGCGGGATATTGTGGACCATTGATCTGACATCGGGAGTTCGTATTTTTGGATTTCGAAGAAAGGATATGGACTAATTTACACCTTCACAATACGCGAAGTCCCAAAGTTCTTGAGGGTTGGGCCCCGAGTCATAACGAGGGGTCATATGGATGGAGGTTAAGGAATGGAGCTAGCGCTGGGCTAGGCTCTTAGTTTGGGAGTTCGGGAGCCGGGTGAGTCAAGGTTGGCTCGAATGTGAATACCTGATGACAAGAGTCACGAAGCACCTTTTAGTTAGGATTGTGTTCATAGGTAGTGGTCACATGGAGGGGGGGGGGCTTGCGCCTAGTGCTTGTTCGCGAGGGAGAAAAAAAACAAAAAATTAGAGGATTTACACTATAAAATCTCCTTCAGAAGGGTGGCTGTGTTACAAATATCTTAATAGAAGTATACAATGATCTAATGTACCTTCCCCGAGGCCCACGTAGAAACTCTTGCTATGCTGTGTTGTATGACTTCGCGGTATCTACTACAAATTCTGTTATAAAGCCTGCTACAATGTCCTCGAGCCAAAAATCTACTGCGTGGGTGGATTTGTTATTCACCTACTATAAATGCGTGATCTAAACTGAGGTCCACTCTAACTGTTAGATACTACTTGTTGTGTGGTTATCCTTCAACCTCAATATCCACTCATGGAATAAGTGTGGAAAATCACAGAAAAATACTTCATGCAGATCAGTAAACACATACTTCTCAAGATATTTGTGCGGTGTTACTCTAGGGTTTTTGTTATCTTTCTGCGCAAACTCTAGCTCCTTTGTCTTCATATAGCTTTCGATCTCTTCTTTTGTTGGATTCCATGGTCTCAACATCCCCTTCTAGCAGTGCATTCTCTTACCTTCTTGTTGTCCAATTTGGTATTGTTTTGAAATGCCTTCCATCGATCGATCATTCTTTTAACTGATCTTCAACAGATCGATCATTCTTTTGACAAATGTTCAACATATCCCATCCTCTCAATCCTATGTTGTTCCAACTGCCAACAGAACCATTTGTTGGTTTCTTATCTAATTTATACCTTTAACAAGATTGACCTAGGTTTAGGCCTATTAGGGATCCAACAAAGCCTCTAAAACTATCGACCCTCCTAGTAAAATAGAAGGCAGCGCAACACATAGAGTGCACTGCACAATCTCACATGATATAGTCTTAATGGGTGACTGCAATACTCATGAAGTGATTGCAGTCCAGGACTGAATGGGGATCTATGACTTGCACAGTGTGACTTCTATCTAGTTATTAAAGAAATATATTGTCATTCTCATTCATGCATGTACTGTAATTCGTTCCTACATCAATCTAACATCTACTCATAAACAATAAGAGAGATATAAACATTCAATCACATAACACAGGTTTTATCGTGGTTGACCCCCTCCTGGGCTACGTCCACAAAGATTTGTCTCTCAAGCTCTTTTATTATGGTATTTCAAAAACTACAGCGTCGCGCGCTTTACAAATCATTCTCATTCGGGTCGAGATTTATTATGATAAGGACTATATCACACCAAGCTCCTCAACCTGTGATCTAACCCTCGAGATCTACCCTACTAACCTTCTACATCTCAACAAATTACAAGATTGGATCACATTACAGTAGTGTTACAGACTAGTTACTCCTTCTCATGTGAGTAACACCCCATAGTCTGAACATTTCAACTCCATACCCCTTACCTAGACCTCCTAGGTATATATTAATATGTGTTTCTGGCTCATCAACCATTACAATGTATTACAAAAACCCTAACCCTAGCATTGTTAGGTCTTCCATGCATGTGTGTGGGTTGTTTTTTCTTCTAGTTGTCGCTTTCCTCTTACATGCCTTTCTTCCCAAAATATCATTTCTTTCTGATTCAGCCTGCTTCCAACACATATCTTGGAGGTTATGACACATGTTTGAGGCAAGTCTTGAAAATTTTGTAATATCATAGATATATTGAGGTCTTGACACATGCTTGAGGAATATCTTGGAAAATGGTTTGATGCATATCATGGTGATTTTGAGCACATGATTTGGAGGATTTTCTTAGAGATTTTGGCATGAGTTTTATGTGGTTATTGGGGTTGTATCAATTTTGATGATGATGTTGTATCTGTATCAGTATCAGTGACAGTTACATTGACAGGTTGAGTCTCTCATTTATATTTCGGGGAGGTTGTGTGGCACTCTGGAAGATTGGTGTCTTCAGAAAACAAGTTGGTGCTTGGAGGGGATTTGCAACTTCGTTTGAGTTGGTTCTCATAAAACTAGGGGTTTGGTGCCTCCTTCTAGTTGGAGATGGATAATCTAGGGAGTTGGAGCTTCCTTCATATTGGAGCCTGTAATCTAGGGGGTTGGAGGCTCATTCTAGTTGGAGCTAGAGAATCTAGGGAGTTGTATCTTCCTTCAGGTTCGAGCCTATAAATTTGGGGGTTGGAGACTCCTTCTAGTTTGTGCTGGAGAGTTTTGGAAGTTGGTGTTTCCTATGGATGTAATCTTCTGATATATAAGAAATATTTCCATGGTTTTCTCCCATTTGGGTTTCCACATAAAATTCTTGTGTAATGTGTATTTTTGGTTACATGTTAATGATATCTTGAATGTAATTATAAATGATAAATTGTTGATAACTTAATTTTTAAATGTTGAGGTTAAAAGTGATAAAATGTGCCTAATATCGATTTACCCCCCCTTCTTAGTATTAGTGAATATTCGAACAAGGCTACCTATCCAAGACAACATATTGTTAGCTTTTAATTTATATCATGCAATGATTTCCTCATTTATTTGATCCTCTATGTTTTCCCAACCAGTCGTGTTTTCTCTTTCATGCACTTTTCCTATGTTCTCTCTCTATGACCCTTTTCCTCTTTTTGTTGATTTCACAAACTCTCTTCTTTATATTTACACAACTTTGCCATTGTAAGGTAATTTTTCTTACACATTGTCCCATGACAGGGTTGTCTGTGTTTTCGATTGTTCAACGTTATTTGTGTATACAGACTAACTCCATTGAACCATCCAAGCTAAGATTCCATTGCTAGAAGCTGCAAGCTTGATTAAACAGGAATAGATATACCCATAGATAGATTGTGAAACAATATTTGATGTGAGTTGAACCAAGAAAAAAAATAAATAAGAGAATGAGATCATGCATTAAACAATATTTGATTACAAAGAAAAGGATGTGAATCTTCTATGAAGTACTAGTGTCGAGGTTACACTTCTCTCTTATTGCTGACATATTTTTGGAGAGATTTTCTTAATTATGTAGATAGGCTTATGTAGATGGCATGACTCTTTTACTATCTCTTGGCCTCATTGTTGTACTATCCTAGCTCTTTTATTGGCTTGGATATTGTACAAGTTCTTGTTTTGACTCTTGTCCTACCCTTTTACTAGTATCACTCTTGCATAGGCTCTTATACTTGGTCTTGTGCTACCTAGTCTACCTTCATACTTGTATAAAAGCTCTTATACTTGGTCTTGTGCTACATAGTCTAACTCCATACTTTTATAGGCATAGACATGAAAGAAGGCCACATCCAAAGAATGGGATATGGGGCCACTATATGGCCCATTATTCCAACAATTCTTTCTTCATATTCTGACCAAAATCTGGTGGGAATTTGCTTGAGCATGACAGACTTTATATTTGCTTGAGCATGACAGACTTTAGATGACAAAATAAATTTGTCATCGTGATATTTAATTAACAATTTCAACGTGAGAGAATGAAAAAGAAAATTTGAAGCGTGACAGCAAGAAAGTTGCAGTGTCAGGCTTAATCGAAAGAGATTTTCCATATCCATGAGATTCTTATCTAATGTATTGGGGACCGCACCTCGGAATGTCTTTTAATTTTGTTGAGTGGAACAGAACTTTTGTGATATTTAATTCCAAAGCATAATTAAGTACATGATGCTTAGTATAAATACTATATCCTAAGGTATATATAAATGTGGTTATAGACTTAGGGTTAGGGTGAGTCAAACACGAATGTGTCATACAAAACTTTCTGAGATAAAAATTATATATTTTGAAAGTTAATTCAATTTTATACATTTCCTCTTCATACACCATACTAAAGTTCGTTGTGAAAGTACCTGGACTAATACCTATCAGTCACTAGATTGTTTTTTTCTCATATATCCATTGATAGTAATGTCTCTTGAAAAACATTATTAGGTTTCACTCATACAACATGCTTAATTAGCAACTCCATATCTTCTTTTGACATAATCTTTAAATCTTTTCCCAAAAATTCCATGTTGGAATCCTTCCCCTTGATAATTTTCTCATAAAGTTACCATATATAAGAAATTGTTTCTTTCTCATTTATCTCTCTTGTATGAAAGGGTTCTGTAAGATATATAACTTGATCATTGAACAAATTGTTATGACCCATGAATTGTAATGTAATAACACTACAACAAAACAGGCCATTAGCGCCTAGTTTAGCGTCGGATTTTAATGCATTTGAGGGCATGAATTGGGCCAATGGGATGGTGAAAAACCCGACACTAAATGACATGTTCAGCTGGGCGTCGGATTTAGCACCCATTTGAGCTCCCTCTTTAGTGCTAGGTTTTTCTCCCTCTTTAACACCTAGTTTTACTCCCTTTTTAACGCCCAGTTTTTCTCCTTATTTAGCACCCAATTTTACTCCCGATTTAGTGCCTAGTTTAGCGCCTAAATTGAGATATAGCTCTCTAAATAATAGCCAAAATAGTTGTTCACTTAGCTCCTATTTTAGCGCCTAGTTTATCTCCAAGTGTGGCGCCTAATTTAGCTTCTAGTTTATCTCTTGGTTTATCACCTAATTTAGCTCTAGGTGTAGCTCCTAGTTTAGCTCTTAGGTTAGAACCTAGTTTAGCTCATGGTTTAGCTCCTAGTTTAGTGCCTAGTTTAGCTCCACGTGTGGTGCCTAATTTAGCTCATGTTTTAGCGCCTAGTTTAGCTCTAGGTGTGGTGCCTAATTTATCTCCTGGTTTATCTCTTGGTTTAGCGCCTAGTTTAGCTCTAGGCGTGGCACCTAGTTTAGCTCCCAATCATGCATCATGTTTTTCATATAGTGTATCGTCGAAAATAGCTTCTAGTTTGGCTTCCAAATGAACTCCAAGATGTGCTTCCATTAGTGCATCTTTTTTTTGACATCAGCAACAAGCAGACTCTAAAGCAATTTTTGACATCACAGAATAGTGTGCCACTAGAGTGCCATTTTTTTGGAAAAACACATCATATATTACATTACAAATTTAATGTGTTTTTTTCCCATAGAAACTAGTGTGAATACATAATTTAAGGGCACAGCAAGACAGGCCTTTAACAAGATAAATGCTTTCCTCTTGAGACAAGACATTGACACCCACCATGTATGCTTTTTTCTATCAATTTTTCCAAGATTTGACATCTCTGCTGTAGAAATTTTCTAGCAAGGGAAACACACCCAACAAATTGCATGCTAAATGTGTGCCATTGAGATGATCGAAAATGCGCCTAGTGAAGAAACTCCCCAAACAAGGAGTTTTGGGTGTGGATCCCAAAACCTAGTATGCATCCAGTGCAGGTGCAAGATCCCTATAGGTGAATCCAGTACCTCTGCATCCAAGAAGATAACAGAGAATCGAGATGACCAGTGCTGCTAGAAGGCACTGACAAAGGTAGAATTGTATGCAATCTATTACAGGACAATTTAAACAAACCTACACAACCTATAATCTATTTACATTCACTTTAAAAATTGTCTAAATTTTAAATTGCTCCTTAAAGGATACTTTAACCTTTTGTCCAAGCTAGAAATTGTTGAATGATATGTTTGGCAAGATTTTAAAGTAAGTATGCATCCAACAGATTTGGAAGCCCCAACCCTATCACCCTTCCCCTTTAGGCTGATTGTATGAATGCAACCTAAAATCATACTTTGAATTGAGAAAGAGACAAAAAATATTTCCATCGCTTTGACATCTATCTATGGGAACGACCAACAATCAAACATAAGGTTGTGAAGTTTATCTTCTAAATCACCTTTTGGTTAAGCATCTACCAGAATGTTGTTTTTAGATCAAAATAAAATGAGGATATTAATATTTTATCATAATTGGGAAAAAGACTAGATCAAGATTGTTGTCTATGCTTGTGACATAGTGATAAAGGAATCCATTCCCTTCCTCTTGATCTGTATTGCTTCTATAAGTAGAGAAAAACAAACTTCCTTCTAAATATAAGTGAACCTAAAAATATTCCTCGAGAAAGACTCAGAAGCATTATTCATCAGCCTCATATGTAGTGGGAGCATTCCCTAAACCAAGTTAGTGAAAATTCATGGCACCCATCTCTAATGGTAATTGTCATATCCTCTCTTTGATTCTTGGGGATCCAAACTTGATAGCATCTACTCCTTAAACCATCCTTGGAAAGATTATGAAGAGATGTCAAATACTGAAGTTAATGTGGGCACCATGGTCCAAACGGAGGTGGCCAAACAACTTAGTTGCATTGAAGCATGATTCAGAACATGTACATCTTTGGTAGGGTACTAACAACAAACAACAGAATTGGTGTAAGTGACTGTGAACTTAGCCAAAAAAAAATCCAAAATCAAAATCAACAGCAGCCAAAGAAGAAACCACAAACATAGACGATGCAGAACCCACTAGGATGGAACCAAAACCATCAAATAGTCTAGAAGAAGACAGAACATTTTTATCTTTTGGGGCTACTCGAAAAGTGTTTTCACATAGCTAGGAGAGCGCTAAGTCTCCTAGTCCCTTGGAGATGCTTGATGGACATATGGATGGCTCAATTTAGGTGGGATGCTTGACCATTGATAGAGTGCTAGCATGACACACTTATGTAGGAGGTTGTTATCCTAACTCAAATAGTAACATACATTGGCACAAAATAGTTTTCTTCAAAATTATGAATACCTATGCATTTAGTCCTTCCGAAATTTCCCGAGTAAAGCTAAGAAACTAATGGACAGGAGAAGAGAAAACTTCATTCCTGTCCATACTATTCGAAACACACCTTGAACTCTAACATTTCATTATGTGATTGATATTTTGCTAAAAATAATAAAGGGTAATTTTTCTTCATAGACAAAACCTTGAAACCAAAAATGATATGCAATAGGTTTCCACCTTTTTGGAACAACAGATTACTAAATTACAGAGTGTATTTTATAGAGAAATGATGTTTGACTAACCCACACTTTTCTAGCAATTTAATCTTCTGGAAATTGAACCAAGAGTCACCAGTTTCAACAATTACAACAATTTCATTTGTTAGCATGCCCTGCAACCAAGCATTTTATATCAGTGAATATCAACAATAATCCCACTGCAAATGTATCTCATAAGAACAAACATGACTAAAAGACAATTTTCTGACTAATTTTACTTCATAATTTGGTGAGATTTTTTGAGGCCTTGCCTGGATGTGTTTGAACAACACATTGACCTTTAAGGGCTCATTTGGTGCACTTTGTAAGGGAACACATTCAGGTACAAAAATATGCTGATAATTTTCCAAACATGTGGGTTTGTGTTGCACCTTCTTCACAAGGGATTCTAAGATACAGTTCATCAATCCACCCAAGACTAGGCCCATTTCCCATAGTCACCCTGTTAGGCTGCACAATTATAGTTTTCTCCTAGTTCAATAGAAATTAATATCCCACTGAACTATAGTCATTGAGAATCAGCCCTACAAATAAATATTCTTTTGCAGACACAACTATTTCAACACAGAATGAAGTACTTATTGCACCCCAGTAAGTCCCTATGAAATGAGGATGAGTTTACGTAACCTTTCCCTTAGCAGAATAAATTACAGCCATGGGATAATCCGATGCATTTGCTAATTCCGCAAATGAACTTTTTCCCTTAGCAACCCTCATCTTTGGCCCACCTACCTACACTAGCTTCACTGTTGCGTTTAGGAATTCTGATGTCATGTCCACTGCAGCTTCCAAAATTTTGGGATTGCTTAGCCTACAATTGAAATAGTCCAGAGGATACCACGTCAAAAAAAATTGAGATAAACAAAAGATGAACAACTAATACTAGAAGTTCATTATTTCAAATCTAAATCCATAATTAGATTTGGAAACCCCATATCAACTTGAAAAAAAAATGAAAAAACCAAGTGGAATTACTTCAATTAATACCACACATACACCGTTAGCATGGGTATCCAAAATACCTTGCCTAGTAGAATATACAAAGAATTATAAAATTATCATAAGTGGAAAAATCCAAAACCTCTTATCAACTGAGAACCTCAATATATTTGAAAACTATGTAATGAAGCTCAGATAGTCCAGAAAAGGTATTTAAGATATTGAAGATAGACTAAACTTCTAATACCATCCTTGTCAAATAAACCAAATGCTTGTACACAAAATGGTCCAACTCAAGTACTGGTTAAGGTAGTAGAACTCCAATGCAAACAGAAAATGAAAAATCTCCACGGTATTGTTTAGCAAGTAAAGAACTAGACGAACCCAGATGGAATCACATGAAAACAAATTAAGATAATCTCAAAATCAATACAACATATTTCATGCAAATACTTGAAGTGGCCATGACATCTAAATTTTGCAAATGGTCAAACAGATACAGTGAATATGAATTCAAATCGATATCTTGACCATGAAGAAAAAATGGATACACAAATCC
>JASDQU010506573.1:10881-30087 GCA_032191745.1 Picea mariana
AGATAATTAATATTGTTGATATTAATTATAATGATAATAATAATAATAATAATAACAATAATAATAATAAATTATAAAGTGACTTAGAGAGGTCGGCCCTGTTGATCCAATAGACGCCCTTGTTGATTTGACAAGTCTAATATAAGTAAGGGATGATTCCCCATTGTGGAATAATATCATACTTGTGAGTTTGGTAATTTCAGCAAGTACACTTCTTTGGAAAAAGGTGCACACCTCTCTTGGGCGCTAGAGTTCTAGGGTTTAAGCATCCTCTTGTGTGCTAGGTCTTTCTTGGAGGTGAAGGTCTTTCTCTTGAAGATTATAGCAAAGGATTTGGCTGGGTTTTCTTCCCTTGTTGAGAAGGGTTTCCCAGGATATTTCTTGTGTTCTTGTGCATGGTGTTTCTTTTTGTGATCTTGGTTGCTCCAACATTATTGTTTATGGTTAAGTGAAATGCAAAAATGGAATAAACTTCATGCTTAACCTAGCTTATGAAAAATCAACAAATGTCCCCGACAAGATGAAGACTTTCCCGACAATATGAACTTCATGGATATGATCTGTAACCTCCAAGAAGAAGAGGTCACACAAGAACAGATTGACGAGGCCAGAAGATAGGGTGAAAGAGAGGGGAGACTCAGGGTGTTAAATCAATTGACAAATGATTAGAGAAATGAACTAAGGAAGATGGAATATTTGACATACACTAGAAGAAATAAATCTTCATCCCCTCCATTGCAACCCACCGCTCCTCCTCCATTTATATAGAAAGTGGTCCCACCACTTCCACCTCCAGTACATGTGTCGCTTCCAAAGCTAACTCCAACAGAAAATGAGATTCGGTTGAACATAGACATGGCAGCCATGTTTGGGAAGTTGAATATGACGGTCCCTGTAACAGAAATGTGAAAAATCCCTTCAGTGAGGAGGGAAATATTAAAGTTATTATCGGTACCAACCAAGAAGGAGGATCCTCCAATTATTTTAAACACCGTGTATCTCAATCGACAAAGGGACAACAACCCTCCTTTCTATCTTTCCTTGGGCATGAATGGCCTCTGCCTAAACAACTATATGCTGGATTTCGGGGCCTTAGAAAATGTCATGTCATTGAAGGTAATGGAAAAACTTGGCTTGAAGACGACCTGACCATATGTAAATGTGTGTGGCATTGATTCTAATAGGGTCAAGGTTTATGGAATGTGTGAGAATGTTGAAGTATTCTTGATTGATTTTCCGCACATAAGCCTCCTTATGAACATAGTAGTGATTGATGTCTCGGACGCTTGGGGGATGCTCTTATCAAGGATTTGGTATGTTCCTCTTGAAGGTTTCCTTAGCATGGATCTTACCCATGGGGGATGGCACCTTTGAGATATTATATAGTCGAGAGCGTGCCGACAAACATGTGATGGACCCCAAACGATCCTGATTATACAAGTGAGTGAGTTCGATGAGGTTCCAGAGACCATTGAGTATGATCCAAAAGATTTACCTTTCATGCAGGACGACTACATAGACATGCTACTCCCAAGGAAGGTTGAGTACAAAGAAAATCTTGCGAAGTTCAAAGGGAAAGAGACAAGGTCCATCCAGATATTGAATAAAAACGATAAAGAAAGCAAATAATGCGAGGAAGCCATCATAAACGCAGTCAACACAGGACCTCCTTCCTATCCTTACATTGAGAATATACCTTACATCAACTATAGTGAAGTAAGTCTTGTGTTCGTGTGGGACAAGAAGAAGGGAAAGCCTAAATATGACCATAAGGATGACAACGCTTGGATTGGCCCTTACATCATCAATAAGAAGTCCGAGAAAGAAAAGTACAATTTGACAACTTTGGACGAGAGAAAGATGCCATTACCAGTGGATGAGTCTCTTCTCCGGCCCTACGTTCAAGGCACTTGACTTCTTTAGGGCCCAGGCCCTAGGTAAGCAGGTAGGTCATTTTGATTTCCTGCATTTGCATATTGATTGTTAATGATAGTTTAGCTGCATTTCATATTTCATTTTTCTCTAATTGCATATTGATTTCATTCTTAGCTTAGAGATTTCTGGAAAAAATGCTAAACTTTTCTTTTCTAGATCAGTGTTTGTTTTTGGTTTTTGATATATATGGACGAAGGGTGATAGAACCACCCTAGATTTTACAGTGTTATGTTTCAGTGTAGGCACAGGTGCATAGGGATATGTTGCGGTTCTCACACACTCTACGACGAGTACATGTCCCCAAGTAGGAGGCAGATGTTATCCCCAATTTCTAGGGATAACTAAGGAGATGATGTCTCGAGGCCCTCAGGTTGCAGACATGGAGTACCGAGAGACAACCTGACCAGCCGTGTCCACTTGCATGGACAGACACTCACCTTACCACAACATCTCCAAGTTCATCACGATGGTATCCACCACATCAGATGGCTTTCAGAAGGCAGTGGGTCTTGTTCCATGAGGTGCAAGTCAGGTATTATGGTGAGTGTCATTTCAATATTTGAGGCATTTGAGTTTGTTGCATCTATTACTTCTTTTGATTATGTAACGTTTGCTTGGACTTTATGTTTTTTGCCGTGTTTCACTTTGGTGGTTGACATTGTGCCCTAGTTAGTGGCTCACCCTTAGGGATAGGATTGTTACTCAGAGGTCCTCTTGATGAGTCATCATGCCATTCCCAACCATACTTGTCACTTTCCACACTTCATCCCCTCATCTCCTTCCCTTTTGGAATTTTCGGGTGTACTGACCCAAGAAGGGGTTGTCCCTCATTTCATGGGAAAAAGGGCTGAAGGCCCAGAGGCTTGTTGTTGGCAAAAGATAAAAATCCAAACAGTAACCTTCTCGATGCTCGCTTAGGGATACCGAGGACAAAAAAATTTCTCTCAAAAGAAACTGATGGGACGCATGAAAAATAACTAATACAAAATGCCAACCAAGGTGGAGCATGTGTGAGAACTGTTTTTAATGCTTAGGTAGAAGCCCCACACATGTGTTCAACTTGGGAAAGCATGATGTGACCAGGGTAGAGTCAAGGTGGGCACTATTTTTCATGCTTAGGTAGAAGCCCCACCTTGGCTTCAACTTGGAAACATCTTAAAAGAATAAAAGGCAATAAATGGGCTTGGAAAAAGGTTTCATATAAAACGAAGGTGCAGGACACGCTCTACAAAGGCACCCATAAATGAGACACTACAACCCCTTGTATGTCATGAAACCCATGCCCAAAAGTTCCCCCCCATCCATGTCACCTCATCCACATGAATTAGAGAAAGGTACACTCGGGAAACACCCCTAAACTTGAGGTACGATTCACCCAATAGGTCATTTTGTCAACCCTCCCATACCTAAACTTGGTAAATTGCATAGGGTTTGTGAGCATTTGTTTATTTTTATGAGGTAGTTTGGATGTACATGTTTATATGACTCTTTTATTGATTTGATTCACTCATCATGATGCATTTGAATTGAGATCCTTGGATGGTGTATTCATTGTCTTTGCAGGACCTAGTTTGTGGACAATTTTGGAAGAACAAGCCTAGCTTGGGCTTCCTTGGGGTTTGAATCCCACAGGTTGGATTCCAAGGGCCCACACTTTGGGTGATGATGACATGCCTTCGGAGGCCTAGAGGACACCTTGGAGGATCTTACCCACCCCCTACATGCCAAACGACTTGCTTGAAAGGGCCAAAACGTCACCTTTTGAGGACTTGACGTCACCTAGGGATAGGTTGTGGTGGTGATGATGGACATTTGGCACTTTTTGAAGGAAGAGGTCCATTGATCGTGGAAGAAAGTCTTTGATTGAAGACAATTGGCCTTTGGAGGCCTAGCGCTCCCTTCTCCAACTCAACGACTTGACCAAAAGTGCCAAACGTTGCCAAAAAAAGGGGTGATGTCATGTTTATAGGGTTTCTTTTATGTGCAAAATATGAATTAAATAATATTACTTTTGTAAAGGAGCAAGATAAGGGATGTTGACCCCTTAAAATGTGTTTTACCCTAAGTATTGTGGACAAAAATGTTTTAGAACATTTTGTATAAATAGATATCAACTCTATTTCATTTGGATCATAGCTCTCCCATTGTGAGAAGACATATTGGATCAAATTTTCATGCTCTTGGGCATTTTTGGTATCTCTCTCTTGTGCAAATGCTTCTTGGTGAATTCCTAAGCTAAAGTGGTGCACCCCTCATGAAGACTTATGTTCTTGCTCTTAAATGGTAATTTGCTTGGAGAAATAGGGTTTGATCTCTCTCCCTCTTGGAATTGGTAAGGGAAATTTGCATTTGTTAGTTATTTCTCGCTTGTTCTTGGTCATTGTTGGTTGAAACCATAGGAGTAGTATGTTGCATACACCCTCCATTAAGCTTCATCTTAGTTGCTAAGTTTATAAGTCATTTTTTGGTAAGGGTTGCTAGGAGAAGTATGAGTGTGTACACCCTCCTAGATTTACCCTAGTTTGATTGGCATGCCCTAGGGAGTAAGAGGATTTACACCCCTAGGGATCTTGTTGATCCAACTCATACTTTTGAGACTCCATTCACACATTTTAAAAGGCACTAATCTGAAATTTTTGCATTGGAGAAATAAATTGTTTGCATTGGTAAACGTGTTTTGGTGGGATATCAATCTTGTTCAAGTTGGAAGTTTTTATGCATGTTAAGATCTTGTCAAGGCCACTAGGGTGTCTTGATTGGCTTGGTATTCTTAGCGCTGCAACTCATTAAAATATACAGCCATTAGGGCTGCAACAAACCTTTCTTTTTCTTACTTATAACTTGCTTTTCAACCGTCAGAATTTGCTAAAAGTTTGCCAACATAATCTATTAGTCCTAGCACATATTTTGGTTGGATTCTTTGCAAGTTTTGGTGGTTGGTTTTTCTGCTGTAACAACTTGTTTGCTTCAGACATAATGCTGCAAATACATCTTTTCAATACTTTTCTATAACAACCTTACATCAATGCTAAAGTCTTATGCTTTTATACTTGAGTTGTACTAGTGTTTTCTAGTTTATCTCTTGCATAATTTATGTGACTTTTAGCATCTTATCTAGCAGATTTATTAATCGTTTCTTGTTGATATATATCTCTATTGACTACTGCAAATAGGGGTAACAAGCTTAACTTGCTTGTCCGCCTAACATATATCTTGTACACTTGGCTTTTCTTGTGTCTCGGGTAGGTACAAACACTTTTCACAGGTACTCAAAGACTTGGCAACCTTAAACCACTTCCGACTCTTTTTTTGAAGCTCGACTAACAATGACTTTTTGAGTGGCATTCATCATTGTTGTGTGAGGGGATTTTGTGAAACTCACACCATTTTCCAATGCCCTTCGTCTTCCCATTACCCTTCTTTTCTCGTGGCTTGGACTAGCTATCTTGAGGTTGGCCTTCCTTGCTCTGTCCCTTGTTTTGTGAGTTAGGGGCATCTTTTCCATGCTTTTGTTGTTGCGGATTTGTAGACCTGAACTCCCACTTATTCCACTGCTTAAATTTTTGCTCGATTTCGATAACGTATCAATAAGCGACTCCCAATGAGGAGATGTCCAAGAAATCCATCTCTGTTTCAATGTCCCTGTGTAGGCCACTGCAGTACTTCAGAACCAGGTGTTGCTCAGAGTCTCTAATACTCAACTTTTAGCGTAAGGTATGGAAGATGTTAATGCACTCCAGCACCATCTGGTCTCTTTCTTGACATAGAGTCATCCACCTCGTGTACTGGTCATCATAGTTTTCAACAGGGTAGAACTCCTCCTAGGCCGCCCAAGTGGGTCTTGTCTTGAATTCCATAAACTTGTTCATTATGTCTCTCCTAGTAACATTCCCACCAATCTTTGACATGGAGGAGGGATTTAAGGATAGCAAAGGTTATCTTTTCAGTGTTGGAAATTTTTTGAATAGAGTATACCCTTCCAATAGATTCAACCATTTCTCCAAAGGATCTGCATCTATCTAGCCTTCAAATAAGGGGATATCAAAGTTAACTTGTATCTTGAAGGGTGTTGGACCTTCAAAATGGCTGCTTATTGAAGGTGTCTCGCTTGCGGTCGACAATCATCGAAGGATTTAGGCGACGCTGTCCATCATCTCGTTCCCTTGTTGCGCGAGGGCTTCCTCGAGCAACATTTTGAAAGGATCTCTTGCTCCATCATTTCTCTTTTCTTTTGCCATGGGAGTTTGCTTGGGCTAGCAAGAGCGGTTGTCCCCAAGTGAAACTAGATTGAGACCCAACTCTCTATACCCTGACCTTGTCGAGGACATGCACCGAGAAATAACAAGGAGAAGACTGCTCTGATACCATTGATCCATATTATATTGAGAAAAAAATGAGATACAAACAAAACTATAGTAGAGAACACAAGAATACAGTGAAACCCAATTTTTATTAATGAATAAAATAACAGAGCAATGTAGAACACAAATTGGCTAGAATAGTGGTATCTTATCTCTGAAGAGAAAGAGATGTCGGCTATGCTTATTCGCAAAAAGATAATACAATCGGCCGCAAGAATGACATTTTAACATAAAGAAAGAACTCGAAAGGTCTAAACCCCTAACCCTAGGAGGTGAAGCGCCAAAAGGTTTGCGGGCCCAAAGTAGTTAGTTGATGCGTCAACTTCTTAGGGGTGCAACTTCTGCATCCAATCTTTGTTTGGGGAGTTTAGTAGCTTGTTGGAAAGATCTAATCGAGAAGTACAATTATTGGTAGGGCCTAGGCCATGGTAATAGCAACCCTAGGCCCTCGAATGGACAAAAAACATCGTTTAGGGTCTCAAAACGACCCTGGAAATTTAGTACCCGAAAATCATAACAAAAACGACCAAGATGAAGAACAATAAAAGAAGAGGTGACCACCAATATCACCTTAAGTAATAATGAGATAGTTAAGTTCATGAATGGAACAAGTTCTGTAAATGTTGTATTTATTCTTTTGTACAGTCATTCAAATCCTAAATTTAGTCCTCATAATATTATATTGCCCAAGGGTGTAGGAGAGAAAGGGTTTTTCCGTCTTGTTATACAAAATAAAATATAATAAAATTACCAATTAAATTATTGAAAATTGAAAAACTGAAATTAATTTAATATTAAAAATTTAAGATAATTGAAATATTTACTTTCATTAAATTTAAACAATAAAATTTGAACAATTAAAATTAATATTAAAGTTAAATATTTTAATTGGAGATTAGGATCATAAAAAAGTAAAAAAAGGTGTTGTCTAATTGTTCTAAGTTTTAGTTTTATTTGAGGACTACATAAATCTGCACCAAATTACAATTACAATTTTTTGTTGTTTAAATTGCATTTCTGAATCTAGAATTGGAATCAGGGTGCTCAAAAACTCCAGGGCACTAGGACTATATAGAATTAACCCCTCTCAGATCCAATAAATTCTCCTCAGATTTTGGACAAAATTAAACAAATCAAATAAATTCTGGTTAGATTTTAGACAAAATTAAACAAAAAAAATTGCAAAAAAAAAAAGAAAATGTATAACAGTACATCCTAAAATGGGTGCATGTCAGAAGTGCACTCTCGACAGTACTTTGCACTTTCTCCCATCCAAGGCGCACGTTGGAAGCAAATGCTTCGTACTTGCTCCCATCAAAAGCGACTGTTGGAAGCTAGTGCAGGAAGGGGGTAGGTAGGGGCTTCCTGCAACATCGGTTGATTGATAGAAGAATAATGCTCAACACAAAGTCTTGTAACTAACTGTACACCCATTTATTTATTGTAAAGAATAATTCATGTATGTTGTTAGTTATAACTGTAACCTCAACAGTATGTGACTGTACATTGCCAGATGTTCAGGCTAGCTGTATCAGTCGTTAGGATTTCTTGTTTTCTTTCTTGATTCAGTTGTAATGGTTCTATCCTATAAGGCTCATCCTTTCATCAAATACGAATGCGCTCTACACATACTTGTTCCCAATTCGTCTTCTCTGTATTATCTTCTCTACTTCTTATTTTGTCATGGTATCAGAGCTTCGGATGTAAGCCTCTTCACAGTGCCTGGAGAGAAACCCGATCCCAAGAGGAAGAGCGCAGAGAATACGTTTTCTCGCAGATGAGAGCGCGGGAGGTAAGACTCTTCACAGAAGCCTGGAGAGCAGTCCGCGGTCCGCTAAAGGAGCGCTGGAGACAGTAGTCCGCTCAAAAGATTGTTGGAGACAGTAGTCCGCTCAAAAGATCGTTGGAGACAGTGAAGTGCGAGGAAGCAACGTTGCAGAAGGATGAAGCCTTTAAAAATTCGTGGAATCCCTTCTTTAGGAGGAATATGCAGAAGCAACAAAGGACAAGCTACAACAGCCGTTAGATCGGAGCGCGGAGAATCTAGGTAAGGTGAACGAAACTTAATCTTTTAAGTGCGCAAGAGAACATAAGTCCCGAAGAAAATTGGGATCGTCCATTGTCAGGAGGGATAGGTGGCGAAAGATATGGAACTCCGGAACAGTTGCACTCCGGGAGTTTCCAGACAAGCTGGTCTCAAAATCGTTGAAGCAGCAAGGAGCGGGAGCCAATCTAAACCGTCCGTCAGACAGGACGCGTGTCAGTGGATCCCACAATTCGGAGAAAAGGCACTCCGGGAGAAATCAAGTGTGGAGGTAGCAAAACTCTTGAAGTCCCGAAGGTGAGAAGTAGATCTGGACCGTTGGAGCCAGAGGGGACACGCGTCACGCGATCCCACACTTCGGCGCTAGAGCACTTTGGAGGTCTAAGGAGTGTGGAGGAGCCAGAATCGTCGAAGGGCTGGTTGCCCGAAGTTAATCTTAGCCATTGGATCCAGGGGACACATGTCAAACGATCCCCGTATTCGGCGATCTCCAACTTTGGAGAAACATAGTAAGTTTGGCTAGAGATGAGCACTCCCGAAGTCCTGGAGTCCCAGAGAGGATCCATAACGTCAATTTTAGTGGATGCGTGGCGTTAGATCTGGAGGTCCGGAGCATCAGCACTCCGGAAGAATGAAGGTTTGCTGAGTCAAGAACTGCCGAACCCCTGAAGCTCCGAAGAGCCAGAGTAGATCCAGATCATTGATCGAAGTTCATCGCAACTGTCCGTTGCAAAAGGACACGTGGCACGAGATCCCTCACTTTGAAGGTTGAGAGCTCCGGAGGAAAGGTGAGTAGTATGGAGAAAGAACTCCCGAAGGACGGAGTTCATCTGATCCGTTCATCAACGAGGACACGTGGCGCTAGATCTCTCACTTCGGAGACTTAGCACTCCGAAGGGTTTTGCGAAGTGAAGCATTGGAGCAAGAACTGGTCAGAGTCCTGGAGTTCATCTGGACCGTTGAAGGTTGAGGACACGTGCCGTTAGATCTGACACTCCGGAAAGTTAACACTTCGGAGGTTTGTGGTGTTGTGCATCTCGGAACTCCCGAAGCCCGGGATTCCGAAGTAAATCTCAGTCGTCCAATCAAGAGGACACGTGGAGGCAGATCTCGCACTTCGCGAGTTCGCTAATTCGACACTCCGGAGGATTGTTAGTATTGTGCATGAAAAGGCCTGAAGCCCGAACTCCGGAAGTAATTGTGAGTCGTTGATCTCAGATCAACGAGGACCGTTGATCTTTGCAGCAATTCGCTCCCGGTCACATGAGAAGCTGAACATCAATTTTTTTTGGCTCTCGAGTACACCCAGATAGCCTGATTCCGCCATTAGAGGGGCTACAGTCGATAAAGAACAAAGCTTAGAGTTCTGACTCTGTAGATCTCGTGCTCGGATAGTCAGATCCAGCCAGATCGAAGCTAAAGAAGTGGTCTACCCCGTGTTTTTCGGCCCGAAGTCACACAAAGGACTTAGTAGACCTGGTTTTATGCACGGGAAACAGGTAAAGCACAAAAATCCCCAACATTTTTTTTCTGTTCTAATTCCTTTCAAGATGGCCACGTCTAACAATTTAGGACCAACACAAGGACCGATTCTTCTTGGAAAGAACTATGAATTTTGGTCTCTTAGAATGAGATCCTTCTTACAAGCACAAGAGTGTTGGGATCCCGTGGATCATGGCTATGTGGAACCAGATCCCGCAGTTCTAGCTTCCATGACCAATCAAGAGAGAGTTGCTCAGTCAAAACAGAGGAAAAGAGAGAATAAGGAAAAGTTCTGGATTCAAAACTCAGTGGATGACTCGATTTTCTCAAAAATCACAGGCGTTGTTACTTCAAAACAGGCCTGGGACATCCTTAAATCAGCTTACCAAGGAAATGACAGGGTCAAAACAGTCAAGATGATGACGTTGAGGACGCATTTTGAGACTTTAAAAATGACAGAGTCTGAAAACGTTGATCAATTTATGACCAGAGTCATGGGAATTGTAAACCAGATCAGGTTGACTAGTGAAGACATCTCTGATCAAAGGATCGTTGAGAAAGTCCTCAGAAGTATACCAAAGAAATTCGAAATGGTTGTTACATCCATCCTTGAATCCAAGGATCTGTCAAATTTTTCCACACATGAACTAATGGGTTCTCTGTTGACACATGAGACCAAACTACATCTCTAAGATGAGTCAATAGCCAATGCCTTCAAGACTCAATTCTCTTTCAGTAGAGGGAGAGGCAGAGGCAGAGGTAGAGGCAAAGGTCACCGAAGAAGAGGGAGAAGTCCAAGTAATAATCACTCAAGTGAAGGTCATAGACAACAGAACCATAATCAGAATTTCCAGCCTCAAAGAGGCAGAGGGAGAAGATCAAATGACAAAGAAAGCATACAATGCTACTACTGCAAAAAGTATGGGCACTATGGATCTGAATGCCGGAAGAAGCAAGCAGATCAACACTCAGGCAGAGCAAATGTCTCAAATGATGAAGGAGAAACCTCAGATGGCATGTTTCTCTCATGCCACAAGATTGAAGAACAACACAAAGGCCTCTGGTTGTTGGACAGTGGATGCAACAATCACATGATAGGTAACACAGATTTACTTTCATGCATTGATTCTTCTATTTCATCTGACATTACACTTGGAGATGATTTTTAGTCAAAGTTCAAGGAAAATGAACTGTACCTATTGTCACTAAACAAAATGTAAAGAAAGACATAAACAATGTCTATCATGTTCCAGATCTGAAACATAATCTATTAAGTGTAGGTCAACTAGTTGAAAATGGCTATAAGGTACTCTTTGAAGGAGCATCATGTAGGATATATGACAAATCTCCCTGCAAAAAATTGATTTCTAAAATCCACATGACTAGGAATAGAATGTTTCCCCTGACCCTTAGAACTACAAATTTGATCCAATCTTATGCACAAAGTGCATCCACCCCAATGAAAGTATGGTTTGGCATGCAAGATTTGGACATCTACCCTTTCAGAGTCTAAGCCTTCTACAGAAGCACTCCATGGTCAAAGGTCTACCTATCTTCAAAGAGCAAAATCCCCCATGTGAGTCTTGCATTCTTGGAAAACATAAGAGAACAAGTTTTCCACAGTCCTCCACTCAAGCCAAACAACACTTAGAGCTGGTTCACACTGACCTATGTCGACCATTGCAAACAAAGTCAATAGGTGGTAGCTTTTATTTCCCAACATTTATTGATCACTTTAGCAAGAAAATATGGATCATTTTTCTTAGACACAAGTTTGAAACTTTTGCAAAGTTCAAAGAATTCAAGGCTGAAGCTGAAAAACAGAGTGGAAAATATGTGAAGATTCTCAAGTCAGATGGAGGAGGAGAATACAACTCCAAAGAATTTGCAATTTTTTGCAAATCACAAGGCATCATCATGCAAACTACAACCAGGTATACTCCACAACAAAATGGAGTGGCTGAGAGGAAAAATCAAACAATAATGAACATGGCAAGAAGCCTTCTCAGAGAGAAATGTCTGTCAAATCTATTTTGGGCTGAAGCAGTAACATGCTCAGTTTATCTCCTGAATAGATCTCCAACCACCAGTCTCAAGATGAAGGTCCCTCAAGAAGCATGGAGTGGGACAAAGCTAAATGTTGCTCATCTTAGGACATTTGGATGTATTGCATTCGCTCACATACCTTCCGAAATAAGGAAGAAACTTGCTGATAGAAGTGAGAAATACATTTTTGTTGGCTACAGTGAGACATCCAAAGCCTACAGAATCTACAATCCGATTTCAAAGAAACTCATTCTCAACAGAGATGTCAAATTTCTTGAAAATCAGTTCTGGAAAGTGTTTGAAAATCAGCCTATGGACAGTCAAAATCCATTGCTGCCACTTTCTGAAAATACAGAAAATTTAGGATAACAAACACATCAGCATGTCCTTCCAAGGTTGCAGGTACAAGCACAACTTGAAAGTCCTCGGGACAACTCTTCTTCAAGCAAAAATTCATCCTCCGAACTTCGAAACTAGAGAACTTGAAGCTTGAGAGAAATCCATCAACAGTTGGATGATATTGATCAGCACAATCTTTTTGCATTAATGTCATGTCAACCTACATCCTTTAAAGAGGCAGCTAAAGAACCACATTGGGTTCAAGCCATGAACCAAGAGATTGACTCCATTGAGAAGAACAAGACACGGGATCTTGTTGATTTGCCTAGACACAAGAAAAGTATTGGTGTCAAGTGGGTTTACAAAACTAAACTCAATGAAAAGGGGCAGATTGAAAAACACAAAGCAAGACTTGTTGCCAAAGGATTCTCACAGCAACCAGGAATTGATTATGGTGAAACTTTTGTTCCAGTAGCAAGTTGGACACTGTAAGGACTCTCTTAGCCATAGCAGCTCAACAAAAATGGCAAGTATACCAGATGGATGTCAAGTTAGCTTTCCTGAATGGTGTCTTAGAAGAAGAGGTCTATGTGGATCAACCACCTGGATTTGAAGTCAAAGAGCAGCCAACCAAATTGTAACGGTTAAAGAAAGCCTTGTATGGTTTAAAGCAAGCTCCAAGAGCTTGCTACATCAGAATTGACGCTTACCTGATCAAGAGCAATTTTAGCAGAAGCCAAAATGAGCCAACTCTATACACCAAAACAGATCAACAAGGTAAAATTATGATTGTATGTTTATATGTTGATGACATGATATATACTGGAAATATTGAGTTAACCAGTTTTAAATATGCCATGCAATCTGAGTTTGAGATGACAGATCTTGGCATATTGAAATATTTTTGGGGGATTGAGGTTGACCAATCAACCAAAGGGATTTTTGTCTGTCAACAAAAGTATGTAGTAGACATCATCAAAATATTCTGCATGGAAGATTGCAATCCAACAAAAACTCCTATACCCCTAGGCACAAAATTGAGCAAACAAGATGAAGGCCTTACAATGGATTCTACCTTATACAAAAGTTTAGTAGGTAGTTTGTTGTATTTTACAACAACTAGGCCTGATAATATGTATGCAGTTGACTTTGTTTCCAGGTTTATGGAATCTTCTAAAGATTCTCACTGGAAGTTGGCGAAAAGGATTCTGAGATATGTTGCTGGCACTCTCAATTTTGGTTTATGGTACACTCCGTCTGAAGATAATCATCTTTCTAGTTACACTGACAGTGATTTTGTAGGTAGCCTAGATGACCGAAAAAGCACCTCAGGACATGCTTTTCACCTGGGCACGAACCTGATTTCTTGGGCATCAAAGAAACAACCCATTGTCTCAATATCTTCTGCAGAGTCAGATTATGTCGCTGCTACCTCAGCTTCCTGTCAAGCTGTGTGGCTGCGAAGACTATTGAACGATATGTCACATACAGAAAATGAGCCATCTCCTATCTTCGGTGACAACATTTCAACAATTGATTTATCCAAAAACCATGTTTTTCACAACAAAAGCAAGAACATTGACACTCGCTTTCACTTCATATGCGAGCTAGTCAATAATGGTGACATCGCACTTCAATTTTGTGGCTCACGAGATCAGCTTACAGATATTTTTATGAAGCCACTAGGAAAAACCGTTTTTGTTTTTCTGAGACAACACTTGGGCATTATCAGTGCTGATGTTTTTAACTATTGAGTTTAAGAGGGAGTGAACTGTAACCTCAACAGTATGTGACCGAGATCAGCTTACAGATATTTTTATGAAGCCACTAGGAAAAACCGTTTTTGTTTTTCAGAGACAACACTTGGGCATTATCAGTGCTGATGTTTTTAACTATTGAGTTTAAGAGGGAGTGAACTGTAACCTCAACAGTATGTGACTGTACACTGCCAGTTCTGGCCAGCTGTACAATCGTTAGGATTTCTTGTTTTGTTTCTTGATTCAGTTGTAATGGTTCTAGCCTATAAGGCTCATCCTTTCATCTACTACGAATGTGCTCTACACATTCTTGTTCCCAATTCTCTTCTCTGTATTATCTTCTTTACTTCTTATTTTGTCATATGTGACGTCAATTTTTTTCTCAAAATGTAGAGGCTATCTAAATTTTAAATATATAAAACTTTGAGTGATACATTGTTATGTACCGCTACAAAGCATACATTTGATCCAGAAATTTGTCCATTCCATGTTTGACATTCTTCTACGGCTTTGCGCATGATGTTGAATTAATTGGTGATGCAGGACGCTACAAGGGAATGCTCTCGAGGGTCCAATTCCTTCGAGCTTTTCCAACTTAACCTCTTTGAGAAACCTGTAGGTACTATTTATTTACATATTCATTGGCATTTATGCTGGTCCTTTTTTTAACTTGAAATGAAAGTGTAAGTATGAAGTAAATTCGATCATAAATTGACATTAGACTACTCTTTTTGTTGGCATACTTTTGTTATGCATGCTGGCAGGAGGATAGGGGAAATAACTGCAGGCATCTCGTCATTATCATTCTTAAAAAACTTGAAGAATTTGACTCAACTGTAAGTGAAATAGCCTTTTTGAGCTTATAAACATTAACTGAATATTAGTCATTTGACTTTGCTATTTGTCTTCCAAACAATAAGTTTAATAATATATTATGTCTTGTGCAGAGTGCTAAGAAACAACATGATTTCTGGTGAAATTCCTTCATACATTGGAGAAATTAGTGGGTTGTACTACTTGTAAGTCATTGTTGTTTATTGCTTTTATTGATTCTAAGATCATGGCATGTCCTGAACCATTATGATAACTCAGGAACCCTTAAACGATCATGTTGAACGTGCAACAGTTTAATGAATAGGAGATGTTTTGTAAATTTTCAAACATAGTTTTTTTTTTTTTTTTTTTAAATAAGAAAGAAGAAAAGGTTTCTATTGCTACACGCCGATACCTCAAAGATGTAAATGATATATGTTAAAGAGTGTTAACATTAATATGTAATTGTTGCTTAAGCCTTAGTCAATCTCCTCCATAACAAGATGGCCTAAAGGCTAGCTAAGGGGATTCCACATACTTTGATTTGATATATGTTAAAGAGTGTTAACATTAATATGTAATTGTTGCTTAAGCCTTAGTCAATCTCCTCCATAACAAGATGGCCTAAAGGCTAGCTAAGGGGATTCCACATACTTTGATTTAAGATATAAACTATTATGATCACTTTATCCATGAATGTTTCTTGTCTATTTTGGAAGACAAATTCTCGTTAGTTAAGGGGATTCCACATACTTTGACTTAGGATAAATTATTATGACTACTTTATCACTGATTTTTTTTATTATTTTTTTTAGTAGATAACATAATAACTTGTGTGTAAATTTTCTATGAAATTTTTTTAAAGTTTAAAAAGGAAAACAACTTAATGGGTTTTTTTTGTGAATGAGTGTAATATATACATGATTTCTTAGAGATAACTACTAAAACTTTAATTATTGTATTAATAAAATATTTTTCACCAATTTTTTATTAATAAAAAATATTTTCACTATTTCCAAATTTGCACAAAGCCATTACTAAGATTTAAAGGTACAATAAGATAGCATGGTTGACTTTTATTATATATGTTATAATTTTATGATATAGGTATAGTTGTAAATATTTAGTATTTATGAACTTATATAATATGAAGAAGATGACGATGATCACCATCTATTGAAATCAATTTGGTTTTTCACACCCATAAATTTAATTAATTTGTTTGACTTATCTGGTTGTTTCTTTGATTGAATAACTTAAAAATGGATTTTTTGAGTTTTCTTTAATTTATAAGTTAACAAGTTATAGGGTTCAGTTTTATTACAAATGTTTTGAAAACTCGATCTAATGTTTTTGTAGGTTAGACATTCAAAGAGAAAGTGTTTCTCATCCTGTACACTATTTTTATTACATAGTTTACAGATTCTTTGGTGTTAAGGTGTTTTAGGTATTGGTCAATGCCCTATTTCACTATGAAACTCATGGGGATCTTTTTTCCAAGGAAAATCCATAGGGAAACAGAAGGGATGCTTCCCCACATTCATGGATAGCATCCCTGGTAAACTCGTTGAAGTAAATTAGTGTGCCTTACTTATTGAGATTCAAATTGACCACTAGTTGGCACTGAACTAGCGAAATGCTCAACAACATTGGCAACAATAGGTAGTAAAATGTCTAACAATATCGATAACAACAAGTTGAGCTAACCCCTTAGGTTAAATGATTCGTAAATGAGGGACTTATATCCCACTCACTTGACCAATATGGATCCTTTGCAGAGGTTAAAAATATGTTCTCTCTCTTAGTCTTGGACATAGGACTCTATCTTTCAAAAAAGCCACTAGGTCTCTGTTCCTCTGCCTTGTACAAATATCTTTGTCCCTAGTCCTATATAGAGAGTTGTGTCTCAGTCTTCTTTGGATGGATGTAAGGCCTCCAACATATCAACCAATGGCCTATTGTTGTCTAGTGTAGCTTGCATAATAGTTAGTTAATGCAATAATAACATGCACCCCTGCTATCTAGTATACCAAAGGGGTATTCTGAATGCAAGCTTCTATGCTCAATCCAATTCGGAGTGAAACTTCTCTTCTAAGCTCCCCCTCTTGAGGTATGGAAGGATGGTTCTACTTGTTGGGCTTGTAATGCCAAGGCAATTGCTCGACATAGATGTTTCTCTCTAGGGTCTCTTGACTGCAAGCAAGATAATGGAAAATGGATGCGTTATGGTTCTCAACTTTGTGAGTGCAACATACAACCCAGCAACATCAAGAAATACAATGAATTCCTTCAACAAATCACTGATATGTTAGCTTGCTCAAACCATCATTCAACCGTGAGAACCATGGAAGTATGAACCTCAAGAATTGATCCTCCTCCTCTGCAAGTATTTGGCACACAATTGCAATTATCAATGTGCTTCGAATTCCAAGCTTCTATGTGTAGTTAATGCTCATTCTTCTATCCCAACTGCTGCTATATTAGCACTATCAAGAAATAAAATAGTATCTTCCTTCCAAAAGAATACAATTATTAAACAACTACTCTCTCCATCATTTATGGATCTACTCCGATTAAAATCACTTTCCTTTCTTAACTAAACTCAAAATATATGACTAGACCTCATCCTTGGAGATGAACTAGAAAAATGACCATAGGATTAGTTAGATTAGCTTTAATGATGAACTAGCTAAAATTTACCATCTTCTAAACTTCAAACGGACTGAACGACAAAACAAGGATATTATGAGATCAACTCTTCACAGTTTTCCATGATGAATACACGCCTAACATAGAGCTTAATGTTATCTAGCTTCTTCTTCATATTAATGAGATCAGATGATGCCCACTTGGAACAAAGAGAACCGCCTTGAATTGAAGTCGCCCCTCAATTGAGAAATGTTTCACTACTAAGTGCTCTTCGTGGTCATTTGTCAAACTTGTTAGAATATTATTTTTGGAAAGTTTTAATTTTAGAATAGAAGAATTTCATTTAGTTGTAGTTAGTTTAAGAAAACTCTAGAAGAACTCAGTTATCAATTTTTTATTATTGGTAAATTTTGTGTATTCAACTATCTCTACAGAAGCATTGAAAGGATCAAGAATTTTTAGAGCCACAAATCTTGTGTTTCGTGTTGAGTTGGGTTTCTGTGTGTGTTTGTGCAAAAGTTATACAGCCGCAGCTGTAAGGAAATCACCCCTTTCTCCTTCACAGTGGTATCAGAATCAGAGCCTAAGGTTAGAGAGGAAACCTGCATAAAATTCGTGAGGAAGCCGCGAATCAGTCAGGACAATAGTCAAAACTAGAGACAACAGTCAAAACCAGAGTGGAGGCTGGTGAGAAAAGAAAAATTCGTGAGGAGTCCGCAGACCTCAGAAAATCGTGAGGGTTTACAGGGCAGAGGCAAGATAGTTGTTCCGATTCGTTGTGGGCCAAGAGATCTGTCACACTGTTCAGTGAAGGAGTCGTTCCTTCAAATAGTTGTCGCTATCCAAACCCTGGATGCTTTCAAGAGAGCCGATGTCAAGTTCTTTCTTTAATTACAATAACCAAAGGGTGTTCAAATATATGCTTACTATGGTAAACTTCATAGGGTAAATTTTTGGTAAAGATATATATTTACCATTCTTAATATTATCTGCGGGGTATACTATTTATTTAAGTTTTTTTTTGTTTTCTTCTTCTTAATTTGGGGTTTTTGTTTCAAATCCGAATTATATTTTAAACTTATGGCCTTTTATTAAAGGTACATAGTATATTTTGATCAAGGTTGTTGGGAGCGGAATCAGGAGAGTGGGAGGGGCGTTTCGGCGGAGGTTTTATATATATATATATATATAAAATATGCAAAGTGTCAAATTAATTATAAAAAACATAAAAACATAGATATAAAATTATTTAATTAATGGATTAGTGATGATCATTAAAACATCAATCATTTAGTACACATATAACATAAATCATAAATATTTAACTAATGGATTAGTGATGATCATTAAAACATCAATCATTTAGTACACATATAACATAAATCATAAACATTTTTCATCAATAAATTGTAACATCCTCAGTCAATAGTTCAAATTTCAAACTTCAAAAGTAAATTGTCATATAATGTTTATAACGTCATCATTTACAGAATAATCCATAATAAAGATTCAAGACAAAGTACTAAGTTCTAGACACTACTTCTAAATAGGAAACAAAAAAAAGAAATCTAGTATATAGTAGCAAGTACTAAGTACTATGCTCTATGTTTTCCTCTTTCCACGAGAATCTTCTAGTTTCTTCTCTTGTGATCTTTGAAGAAGAGTAGTAGGAGTAGGTGGAAGTGTTCGTGGAACACGACCAACAGTTGAATGGCCCCCACGTGACAATGGACGTTGTGAAGATAAAGACAAAATTGATGCATTTGGAATGCTGCTAGTG
>JASDQU010506573.1:36867-52676 GCA_032191745.1 Picea mariana
TGGTTTGATTTTTTCTCTCAGCCACTCCATTCTATTGTGGAGTATATCTGGTTGTGGTCTCCATTATGATACCTTGCTGTCTACAAAAATATGCAAAGTCTTTTGAGTTGTATTCTCCTCCTCCATCAGACCTAAGCACCTTCACAAATTTTCCACTCTGTTTTTCTGCTTCAGCTTTGAATTCTTTGAACTTTGATAAGGTATTAGACTTGTTATCCCCAATTCCTAGGGATAACTAAGGAGATGATGTCTCGTGGCCCTCAGGTTGCAAACATGGAGTACCGAGAGACAACTTGACCAATAGTGTCCACTTGCACAGACAGAGACCCGTGTCACCACCACAGTTCCAAGTTCATCATGAGGGTATCCACCACATCAACTTGCTTAAGGAAGACATTGGGTCTTGCTCCATGAGGTACAAGCTACGTATTATGGTGAGTGTCATTTCAATATTTGAGGCATTTGAGTTTGTTTCATTTTAAAATGCTTTTGATTATGTAAAGTCTGCTTGGAAGTTGTGCTCTTAAACTTAACTCACCTTAGTGGTTGACATTGCGCCCTAGTAAGTGGGTCACCCTTAGGGATAGAATTGCTTCTCAGAGGTCCTCTTGACGAGTCATTGTGCCATTCCTGATCATATTTGTCACTCTCCACTCATCATCCCCTCATCTCCTTACCTTTTTGGATTTTTGGGTATACTGACCCAAGAAGGGATTGCCCCTCATTTCATGGGAAGAAGGGCCCGAAGGCCTGGAGGCTTGTAGTTGGAAAAAGATAAAAGCCAATCATGAACCTTCTAGATGCTCACCCAGGGATCCTGAGGACAATGAGATGTCTCTCATAAGAAACTGATGGGACCCATGAAAAACAAATAACACAAAATGCCAACTAAGGTGGAGCATGTGTGGGCACTGTTTTTCATGCTTAGGTAGAAGCCCCACACATGGCTTCAACTTGGGGAAGCATGGTGTGACCAAGGTAGAGTCAAGGTGGGCACTGTTTTTCATGCTGAGGTAGAAGCCCCACCTTGGCTGCAACTTGGAAACATCTTAAGGAGACAAAAGGAATAAATGGGCTTAGGAAAAGGTTGTATTGAAAACGAAGGTGCAACACACCCTCTACAAAGACACCCATAAATGAGACGCTACAATCCCTTGTATGTCATGAAACCCATGCCCAAAAGTCTTGCCCCCCATCTGTATCATCTTCTCCACATGTCTTTGAGAGGGGTTCACTTGGGAAACACTCCTAAACTTGAGGTACGATTAAGCCAATAGGTCGTTTGTCGACCCTCCCATACCTAAAATTGGCAAATTGCATAGGGTCTTTGAGCACTTGTTTATTTGATGAGGTGGTTTGAATGTACATGCTTGGATGGGTCTTTTATTGAATTGATTTACTTATCATGATGCATTTGACTTGAGATCCTTGGAGGGAGTATTTATTGTCTTTGCAAGACCTAGTTGGTGCATAGTTTTGGAAGAAAAAGCCTAGCTTGGGCATTCTTGGGGCTTGAATCCCACAGGTTGGATACCATGGCCCATGCATCGGATGACGATGCTAGATTTTGGAGGCCTGAGGAGACACCATGGAGGACCTAACCCGACCCTTTGCTAGCCCAATGATTTACTGTTGAGGCTAAAACGTCACTTTTGAGGAGGTTGATGTCACCCTAGGGCTAGGGCTGTGGTGGTGGTGTTGTTGCTTGAAACTTGGCACGTTTTGATGGGAGAATGATTGGCTTGGAGGAGGAAGACCTAGCGCATGAGAGGGAGGCCATAGAAGGACCAACGACTTCCACTTTCCACTCCAACGACTTGCAAAAGGTGCCAAAACATCACCCTAGAAGAGGGATGACGCCACTTTAGGGTTTTTATGTGTGTTTTTAAAGTTAAATTTGAATTTTAAAATGTAAAGTGGCAAAGTAAGGTTTGTTGACCCCTTAATTTGTGGTTTACCCTAAAATTAAGTGGACAAACAGTTTTAGTAGGATTTGTATAAATAGAGATCATTTCTATTTCATTTTTATCATAGCTCTCCCATTGTGAGAAGACTAGTGGCTGGAATTTTAGCTCTACTTGGGAAATTTGGTATGTCTCTCTTGTGCAAATTGTTTTTGGTGATATATCTTGGTGAATGATTGAGCTAAGGTGGTGCACACCTCGTGGAGACTTCTTCTCTTGCTTATGAATGGTCATTGCTTGGTGAACTAGGGTTTGATTAGTCTTCTTGGAGCTATAACTAAACAAAAGCTACAACCATTAGGGTTGCAACATAATTACTCTCTTTTTTATTTATAATTCACATTTGAACCATCAAAAATTGCTAGCAAGCTGCCATAATAATCTACTAGTCTCAACGCACTTTTTGGGTAGTTTACTTGTACTTTTTGTGGATTAAAATTTTCTGTTGTAGCAATAGTTTTCTATATCCATAAGTCTGATAATATATTTCTGCAATACTTGTTCATAACGGTATTATCTTTGTGCTAAAGTGTTATGCTTTCATACTTGAGTTACACTAGTAATTTTTAGATTATCTCTCGCATCATTTACTTTTAGCATCTTGTAGCAGCTTTAATAATCATTGTTGATATATTTTTCTGTTGACTGCTGCAAATAGGGACAAAAATCTTAACTTTCTTGTCCATTGGATTGTTTGGATTGTATCTTGTCATTTCTTATGTGTGGGCACAAACGGAAAAATAAAAATAACTTGAAATAAATGGAATAAGCAAACTAGCCACACAACTTTGCCTTAAGGACAAATGTGGGTAAAATAAAATAACTTTGCAAACCTCACAACTATGGCACAATGTGGAGGGAAAGCCTACCGATTTGTGCCAAGGTGGGTAAAACAATTTAAAATAAAATAAAGCAAGTTAATACTAGCCACTCAACCTTTTCTTTATGGGAGAAGTGGGAAAAACAAATTAAGTAAAATAAGAAAACTAAGTCCTAAACTAGCCAACACGATTTTGCAAGGATGGCAAAGCCACTCACATGCAAGGTGTGGGCATAAACACATTCAAAATACTTTACAATTTACAAATGATGAATATAAGAAAAGAATGCAAACCCAAGAGACTCTTTTGGGTTGCTTACAATGCTTTAGAAAGAGAAAAAGGTGAAGGGATCTTGCACCACTACTCTTGGATGATTCCTTGAGTTTTTTGTGGCCAAGATTGGGCAACACCTCCCCTTAGACTGGCAAAAACCTGCATAAAATAACAAGATATGTTTTCTGGAAATTGCTAAAAATCACTTAAAATGAGTTAGTAATTGTTAGTATCCAAAACAAAAAAAATTATACTAAAAATATGAACTTAGAACTTGATTAGATTGCAAGATTTAGAAGAGAAATAAGTGCAAAAAATATATAAAAGAGTGCTGGAAATTATATCAGAAATTTTAGTGAAGAGAACTAAAGCTTTGGGAGTCCACTCTTCCAAGCTTTGGTAACCTGCAAAGTTGTAAATACTCGCTACACAATGAGGCAAGAAAGCGAGTTTTGCAAAATGGTTCACAAAATACTTTGCAAACTGAAAGAAAAACAACTCACATAAAACTACAACAATACTACTATAGATTTATCCCTAGCAAAATACTTTGCTTGAAGTTTTTCAAGTAAAACAATGTGAGCAAAATGAACATAAATTGCAAAAGTATTACCTCACAAGAACACCAAGAGTACTCCAATAGAACACCAATATATCACCACAAGAACACCAAGAGATCCTCCAAAGCTTCACTTCTATTATTGAAAATAATGACTGCAATATGGTCGCAATATTACAAGAGAGAAATGAGGAGAGAGAGAGAGAGAGAGAGAGAAAATTGGGAAGAATAGAGTTGCTATCAAACTTCATGTCCAAAATGAGTAGAGGGGCCTTTCTTTTAAGGGAGGGGAGGAGGAGGAGAGACCCCCCTTGCATGTCTTACATGTGGCACTCACAAAAGAGGGGGGCTCTACTAAGGGGGGCGAACCACATGAGAGAGGGGGCGCACCTAGGGAGAGAGATAAATGGTTAAGGGAGGTGGGAACCCCATTTAAGTGTTTATATGTCTTCTTTAAGGTCCAATGGGGGCACCTACTAGAGTGGGAAAACCCTCCTTAAGACTACACTAGGGTTCAAAATGTAGGTAGATCACAACCGTCTAAAAGTCTCCTACTTTTCTAACTACCCCAAACATATCCCATACTTATGCAAGAATAGTAAAATGAGAAAGATCCGGTAACTGTACCTTTACTCTGCGTCCGGTGTAGATCCTCTCGCGGTCAACAACTTCGCTGAATGCAAGCCTCCTCCCAAGGCTGGCCTGCATTCAAAGACAGACAAACAGAAAGCTACAAGCATACATTTCATACATAAATAAGGGTTAGATGTTAGAATAAAAACATAAAATAAATGCAAACATTCAACACATCATGTTTTGGGATAGGAAAAATACTTCTTTTATTGATAATACAATGATCACTTACAACCAAAGTCGGCTACTTCTCCTCGAACTTGGTCTGGGCTCCTCTTCACCGAGCTCCAAGTGCACCACCTTGATGGCTTCTCCTCTCAACCTTCTTCTTGGGAAGTGTAATGGGTTTATGATGGAGGAAAGAAGGCAAATTGGGGAATTCTGTTGAAATTCTCATAGAAGGGTTGCAAATGCTTGGGGCAAGGAGGGGATGTGAAACGGGCATAGTTTCACTGTTCTTATGTCTAGATGTGGAATGAGACCCCAACACCTTCATTTATATGGGAAAATGATGGTTATTCGGTTGGGTGACGTGCTATAGGCTGTGGATTAGTTGGGAAACTACCCAATAGCCCGTAATCTCAACGAATTCCTTGCAACTTTTGCAAGTATACGCGGGCTGTAGTGGTGTAGCATGCGTACGTACGCGGGCTGTAGTGGTGCAACAAGTGTATGTACGTGGGCAATAGTGGTGCAGGGCGCGTACATTTTCAAAAAATGGGTTTGTTAGAAGAGTAACTCAGTGATGGCTTGACAAAAAATGCAAGTAAGAGGGCCAAATGCCAGGTATGCATATGTAGAGAAATTTAGGGCTATAACAGATGCACCCTAATGTGTGAGGCCAAAAGAGCATTTGATGGCCGAAATACATTACGAAATATTTGCCAATGTACGAAACGAGTGAGCTCGGGACTAGAGTTCGGGAGGTGCCATCTGCAAAATAACAATTGTCTCTCCGAGGTGGGCATACCCATTCTTGGGATGAAATAATTCATGGCTTCCAATCAAATACATTGCAGATCCATGTCATATAACTATATAAAGTGTAGCCGCGAGCAATACACAACGGATCTACATCTCAAAATCAAAGATACACAAGTATAATATCCATCTTCAAGAAGCCAATAACGCCTGATGGCTAGAGATGAGGTCTTCATAGCTCGAGCAACAACTTCAAGCTCTTCAAAACTTAGGTAGGAGTGTAATGTGAGTGTACAACTTCACTACCCAGAGGTCTTCGACGCCTCGTCGGAAAAAGACAAGAGGATCTCAATAATCAGGCATAGAACTTCATTGATATCGAACAAGGACTTGATTGGACTTTTGGGATGGCCGGACATGAGGGAAAGACACAAACTGCAGAAAGGTCGACTCAGGATGGGTGAAACTTCCCTTGTACAAGAGCACGAAAGATGATCAGACTCAGGAAACATGACATTGACATAAGTTCACGATGCAGGAGGCAACGCAAACTCTCCATGTGTTTGGAAGAGTAACCAAACGGAGGAGGACACATCTCTGTGTAACGAGAACAACTCCCTAAGGTCATACTAGATCCCAAAGCTTGACGAACAAACGAAAGGATGTGCTTTGTCCAAGGGTGACTCATTGTGCTGCCAAAAAATAATATATATTTCTCGTCCTCTCTTTTTTGGATTTTTTGATATTTTTTTGTCTTTTTCAATTCTTTAAAGAGATTTGAAAAAGAATAAAAGAATGCTACGTTACAAAGGAGGAATGAGTGTCATAAGCATACTAGTTCCAAGTGCAAGGAACACACTAATGCTCAGAGCAAGGAGACATGTGCAGGAAAAGGACACTCGGGAAAAATTCCTCCATGGGTCAAGGTGTCAGGTCGTAGAGGCAAAGTGCTACAAGGCTTGCGTATAAGGCATGCTTCAAAGGTTCAATTGAGAGCAACATGGATCCGACATTAGGCCAAAGATGCAGATATGAAAATGCGATTAGCAAGACATAATGAAACCCCCTTCAATGTATTTTTAACGAGCCTAGAGAAGGTAAGCTCGGTAGTTTTTTTCACGTATAGAGAGTTTGATAAAACGTAAAAGAAGACTCCACTGGGGTACCTTTTTCAAAAATAGTCTAGTTGGTTCGAAAAAGGGGTAAACTAGCACCGGAAAGACGTCTATTCAAAACCATTTTAATGAGTGTGACATAGACAAGATCACTCGACAATCTTTTCAATTTTAAGGAGTCTGAAAAGAGCTTAACTATGGACTCACAACCTTTTTCTGGATTTAGTCTCCTTAGCCCGAAAAAGTATAAAATTTACTGAGGAGAATTCTCCTGGCGAGATGAATCTCCCGAGGTGTACCTTTTTCCTCCATAATCTATAGGCCGAAAAAAGAGGTAAACCCATGCCAATAGATATTCTTCTGGACCAATTTAACGAGTGTGAAGGAACAAGGTCACTCGACGATCTTTTCAATTTTAAGATTAATTATGGATTCCGTGGGGGTTCCTTTTTCATAAGTAATCTCCAAGGCTCGAAAAAGGTGATAAACCAAAACCAAGGAGAATGTTCATTTTTCTTAAATTTAGTCCCTCGGGCCTAAAAAAGGGTTAAACTTGTACCTGAGAATACTCTTCTAGCGAACCGAAGTTCCTAGAGTATACCTTTATTCGTACAATTGACCATCCAGATCGAAAAAGGGGTAAACTACCATGGGACAGACGTGCTTTCAAATTTGAGTTTGGCGAGCGTGAAGGACAACAAGATCACTCGACAGTCTTTTCATGTTTAGAGAGTCTGAAAAGGGCTTAAAGAAGAATCCAAAAGGTTACTCTTCTCAAGTAATCCCGACGAGATCACTTGTACCAAGAGGGGGAAGCAAGGGCTCCCATGTCCCCATTGGATAAACCAAAGGATCAATTGCTGAGACCAAGTCTCGAGAAGGCAAACATGATTGCACAGGTTCCTACTCAGAAGCAATTGAACACCGAGGATAAGACGCCACATAATTAACCCGTGGTGGGTTAGAGTCTACGCGAACACTAGGAACATATAAAGGGGTAGGCTGAACCAACGCCGAATTAGGATGGTGATTATCAGATGTCAGCTGGTCGATAGTGACAATGCTTCCATTATGAGGGAAATGCATCACCCGGAAAAGCGTAGACACCACAACATTCATAGCATATACATAATCACGTTCGAGAAGCATATTGAAATCCAACGGGCCTTGCACCACTATAACATCGACGAGGACAGTCTTCCCACCTAACAAGATAGGCAACTGAGGAAGAACCCCCAAATATTCACTAGGACGTTTGTCAAAAGCCAACAGCTCATGCGATGCAAACACAAGCTCCAGAGATCCCAAGACTTTCCAAACCGAGGAGGATAAAATACTTGCAGAAGCTCCTTCATCCACAATACATCGATAAATGTTTGTTGAATTAACTTCAACCCTTATTTGAAAAGGTGTAGAAGAAGGAAGGCGAGGCTCAACAAGGTTATTCCAATCAAAGGAAACCGTCCTAGGGCTTGGAGGGGGTTTGCTCGAAGTGAGCGGAATGCTCCTTGTTCTGAAAGTACTGAACTGGAAATGCTAAAAACATAGTCGGTAGACACATCACTCCCCAAGAGAAAAGTGGGATCAGTCAAAGATTGCATCGGCGTGACCACTTTGGTAGATTCGACAGTCTCCAAGAGAAGAGTGGGATCAACCGAAGTCCGCATTGGCGTGACCACTTTCTCAACCACTGGATGAATAGGCTGCGAGACAACATGGTCTATAGGCACTTCACCACCCAAAAGAGGAATGGGATCAGCCAAAGACTCTATTGGCGCGACCACGTTGGTAGACTCGACACTCTTCAAGAGAAGATCGGGATTAGTTGAAGACTGCATCGGCGTGACCACTTTCTCAACCACTTGTTGAATAGGCTGCGAGGAAACCTCAGAAGACTCATAATCAAAAGAGCTTACATATAGGGACCACAATCTTTGTACCTCTGGAAGGCTAGGTCATAAATGAGTAAGGTGATCTCCCTTGCAAAGATTACAAGGGAACTTAGGCTTATGTCCTATTCGTCTAGGTTTCTCAATAGAACCAATGCCCCCAACATGACTAGCAGTGGCTGGTTGCACATCTCCAACATGACTTGCAGAGGTTGGTGAGGGGTCGATAACACGACTCACAGAGGCTACAGACCCATTACTTGTATTACTAGCAGTGACTGGACTTTTCCCCCAACATGACTTGCAGAGGCTGGGTGCTTGCCCCCAACATGACTTGCAGAGGCTAGGTGTTGATCTTCAACATGACTTGCAGAGGTTGAGGATCTATCTCCAACATGACTTGTAGAGGTTGGTGATTAAACTCCAGTATGTCTTGCAGGGACTAGGTTCGTGCCCCCAGCATGACTTGCAGAGGCTGGGTGCTGGTCTTCAACATGACTAGCAGAGGTTGAGGACCCATCTCCAACATGACTCACAGAGGTTGGTGATATCTTCTTCTTATTCTTCTTCTTTCTATTTCGTTTAGACTTTTGGTTACTAGTAACTGTACTTTCACCAGAGACGGGAGAAGGAGGAGGGGAAGACGTTGTTGACGAAGGAACATCAACATTATGCCCATGACATAAGGTGCTTAACTGATAAGCATAGAGAGAATTTAGGACATTTGGAATGGTACCCAACCAAACCGGTAGTCCCACATTCAACCCAGGAATGTACAAAGTGGCCATCAAAGGGACAACAACGTTTCCGAAGAAAGGAAAAGCACAAGAATCCCCTTGGGAAGGGGTTCCTTGTTTGGTATTGTTGGGAACTTTAACCATGAATATCTTATGCATAGGTTCTCCCCTTGTGGGATCGTTCAAGTCCATAAAAGTCTCACACTGAGTCTGGCGAACCAATGTTATAAAAAAAAGCCTATAAAGAGGTGGCTCCACGTTTCTAAGTGGAAGACTGAAAAGTCCTCACGACCGACGGAGTGGGCGATCTACCACTTTACTTCAAAGACCGGAAGCAATGAATGACTAACTCAATATGGAAAAACTAGGGAGCACAGAGCACACACTAAAAATTCCTAAAGGAAAATCAAGCAGACCACTATCTAGTAGGAAGAACACTTATGCCAGCCAACACTGGAGCAACTTACCAGTGCAAGTGCAACTCGAACACAGAAGCACCCTCCGGGTATACTTTGCAAAGTGTGACCCGACGTCTGCCCTAGGTACCGCAGTATACCCCCGCAGTCACCTGTGTAAGTCCCTAGAATAAAGGAAACTAAGTTGCCAGCTCGTAAACAGTGACCAGGCGGGTATAGTCGACAGTCGGGTGGACCGTAATGAGCAGGATAACAAGTCCGAAACCTACCGAGGGTATCAAAAGCAAGTGGTCCGGAAGACAACTGAGGATCTCGAATGGATTCGAGGTCCACGAAGCTCTGTAGGCAAATGCGAGCGATAGTATCCCACGACAGATTCTCAATATGCGTTCCCCACTATGTTTAGTCCGACTTTGGAGGGGTTATCTCCACTGCCTTTCCTCACATGACCTCGTGTTTAGCCCTTATGTTAGAGGGGGGTCCCGGATAAATTTCACGTCAATGGACTTTTTACACTCCCTATCTTTGACTCCTATGTTTGTTTAAAATCCTTGAAGAGTTTCCTCTCCAACCTAATTCAAGGCTCTAGCCCTAAACTAGTTGATTGACCCTACAAACAAAAGTCTAGTTAATTTTAATTAGCATTCGTTCTAAATGGCTTGTTTTAACTCAAAGGATATGGCTGTGAAACTAGTGATGTGTATGAGAGACAAAAAGAGGAGAAGTAAAAGAAACTGAAAGAAAAATTACTTCTAGTTAACAATAAAGATTTGCAACTAACTCTTTAGACCAACTTTTCATAACTAACTTTTTTCAAGATCTTTAAAAAGAAGACCTAAAACGAAATTTCGCTTGACTACGAGCTACTTAATGTTCTAAGAAATCAATAAAGAACTTAAAAACTGAACTCTTTTTCCTAACAAGTAAAATAACTAACCCTAACTAGTTTACCAAACTAAGGAATGAAATCTTTTTCTTTTCTTTTGGAAATGCTTCAAACAAGAAAAACTTGAAATAAATATTTTTCTCTTTTCTTTAAAGCAAATGAAAGGGGGAAAAGAAAAACAAGACAAGACTAAACTGATCTCTGGCCCACTGCGGATCGCAGGGAGTCACTAAAGACACCAAAGAGGCTGATCAACAAACTCAAAGACTCGCCTAAAACACTTTTAGAATTAAACACAAGAAATCTTTAAAAAAGATAAGCAAACTGACATCTAAGACAAGCTATGACTGTAAAAACATAGACACTAGACTCCAATCAAGAAACCTTGAGAAGTAAAAACCTCAATCAGGGAAGAGGTTGACTGCCCCTTCTTAAAAAACAGTTGCTTGACACAGGTACGCTACTGATGCTTAAGAAACCTGCGTATGTATGCGAGTTGTCTATAAAGCAGGGCGCGTATGTATGCGTGTGACCCACAACAGGCCGCGTACACCTCTGCACTTCTTGAAAAAAGAAATCAAACAGTTAGACTGACAGGGTAGGGAGAACTGGTATGTCACCAACAAGTGACCAAGCCCCTTGAATAACTCAACAGACTCACAAATAAACTCAAAAGGTATAAAACCAATCAAACACCCAAAAAATCCCCTAAAACCCTAGAGTCTTCCCTAGTATGGTCGCCAGTTTTGCTAGAGTGGGAAAACCCGCCTTAAGACTACACTAGGGTTCAGAATGTAGGCAGATCACAACCGTCGAAAAGTCTCCTGCTTTTCTAACTACCCCAAACATATCCCAGACTTATGCAAGAAAAGTAAAATGAGGAAGATCCGGTAACTGTACCTTTACTCCGCGTCCGGTGTAAATCCTCTCGCGCTCAATAACTTCACTGACTGCAAGCCTCCTCCCAAGGCTGGCTTGCATTCAAAGATAGACAAACAAAAAGCTACAAGGATGCATTTCATACATAAATAAGGGTTAGATGTTAGATTAAAAACATAAAATAAATGCAAACATTCAACACATCATGTTTTGGGACAGGAAAAGTACTTTTATTGATAATACAATGATCACTTACAACCAAAGTCGGCTACTGCTCCTCATGCTAAACTATTTTTATAACTTAGGAAACACTTTAGGAAGTATTTCCCTCTTTCTTTTCATGACTTTAGTCACGTTTACAAAATTTGGCTTTTTACTTTAGTCAATTATTCGTTGATTTTTTACTGACCTAGACTCCTCATGGACTTTGGCCTAGAAAAACTTGTCCAAATGAGCTGAAACTTGGTCCAAGAGTGTAGGGGGTCATAAGCCATTTTATTTGAGTACCCATACCCCTATACAAAATCCCAAAGGACTAAATTTTGACATTTTACATAAAAAATAATTAAAAATTTCCAATTTACGGAAAATTTTAATTATTAAAAACACCTATCAAAACTTAACGGAATTCCTCAAGGCTATAGGAGATGTCTAGAATGGTCATTTACAACACTTTTATCCCTTAGTTACCTACTAGGATCGATCATTAGAATTCCTTTCACCACTTTGGAGGATTATTGAGTGAAAAACTCAAGTAATTAAAATCGCTGAAAAAAACAAAATTAATTACCCAAGGAAAAAAAACACTCGATGAAAGGACTTCCCTAATGATAAAGTCCTAGGAAACCAAATAATTACAACTTGACCCATGCTAACATGTTACATTACAAAATTTTCCCACGTAGGGGAGCGAACATTTTGTGGAGAGATAAATAAGTTTTAGGGGCAAAATTTTCCTACTAAGCCATAGGTCTTCAAACTTGTCATACCACAAGGTACACATCTTCATGGTACATGATGTTGACACATAGTTGAAATAGGTGATCAACACAGCCCTTTGCTAGCCCAACGATTTGCTCTTGAGACTAAAACGTCACTTTTGAGGAGGTTGACATCACCCTAAGGCTAGGGTTGTGGTGGTGGTGTTGTTGTTGCTTGACACTTGGCACATTTTGATGGGAGAAGACTTGGATTGGAGGAGGAACACCTAGCGCATGAGAGGGAGGCCCTAGAAGGCCCAAAAAATTCCTTTTTCCACTCCAACGACTTGGAAAAGGTGCCAAAACGTCACCCTAGAAGAGGGATGATGTCACTTTAAGGTTTCTTATGTGCATTTTTTAAGTTAAATTTGAATTTTATAATGTAAAGGGGCAAAGTGAGGGTTGTTGACCCCTTTGTGGTTTACCATAAAATTAAGTGGACAAGCACTTTTGGTAGGATTTGTATAAATAGAGATCATTTTTATTTCATTTTTATCATAGCTCTCCCATTGTGAGAAGACCAGTGGCTGAAATTTGCTCCTTGGGAAATTTGGTATCTCTCTCTTGTGCAAATGATTTTTGGTGATATCTCTTAGTGAATGATTGAGCTAAGGTGGTGTGCACTTCTTGGATACTTCTTCTCTTACTTATGAATGGTCGTTGCTTGGTGAACTAGGGTTTGATCTTGCATCTCTCTTGGAATTGGTAAGGAAAATCTGCAATTGTTAGTTTCTTCTTGCTTGTTTCATGATTATTGTTGGTTGAAACACTAGGAAGAGTATAAGTGCATGCACCTTCCATTAAGTTTTATTTCATTTGCTAGTTTCCAAGTAAATTATTGCAAGATTGCTAGGATAAGTACAAGGGTGTACACCCTCCTAGATATACCTTAGTTTGATTTGCATTTCCCAAGGAGTAAGAGGATTTACACCCCTAGGGATTTTTTTGATCTAACTCATGCTTTTGAAGACTCCATTCACCCTAATTTTAAAGGCACTGACTGAAGTTTGCATTGGAGAAATAAATTGTTTGCATTGGTAAATATGATTTAGTGAGATATTGATATTGTTTAAGTTGTGATCTATTCTTGACGCTTTGAGGTTGCTAAGGACTCTAGGGCGTCTAGGTTTGCTTAGTATTTTTGGAGCTATAACTAAAGAAAAGCTACAGGCATTAGGGCTGCAACAAAATTACTCTATTTTTTGTTTATAACGCACATTTCAACCGTAAAAAATTGCTAGCAAGCTGCCATAATAATCTACTAGTCTCAGCACCCTTTTTGGGTAGTTTACTTGTACTTTTTGTGCGTTGAAATTTTCTACTGTAGCAATAGTTTGATACAACTATAAGATTGATAATATATCTCTGCAATACTTGTTCATAACAGTCTTACTTTGTTCTAAAGTGTTATGTTTTTATACTTGAGTTACACTAGTAATTGGTAGATTATCTCTTGCATCATTTACTTTTAGCATCTTATAGCATCTTTAATAAACATTTACTTGCTGATATATATTTATATTGACTGCTGCAAATAGGGACAACAAGCTTAACTTGCTTGCCCATTGGATTGTTTGGTTTGTATCTCGTCTTTTCTTGTGTCTCGGGCAGGTACAATCATCCTCTGCAGGTACTCAAGTTTCTTGGAAAATATTAACCAATTCTGAGACTCTTTTCCAAGCTATCCTCCACTTAGTTCTGATCGACTACTTATTTCTACATTCACTCTCATAGTGACCATACTTTCTGCAATAGTAGCATTGAATTTTGTATTTGTCTGTCCATTTTCTTACTCTTCCTCTTTCATTTTGTGGGTCTTTAGATTGTTGTTGCTATTCCTTTGTGTGTATTTCTTCTACATTCTAATTACCTTTTCCTCTTCCTCTTTGATTTCTCCCTTTGTTTCCTCTGCCTCTGCTGAAAGAAGATTGAGTCTTGAGCGCATGTTCCATAGACCCTTCTTCCAAATTGAGTCTAGTTTCATGTGATAGGAGTGATCCCATCATTTCTTCAACAAAGAAGCTAGACAAATCTTTAGATTCTAAGATGGTCGTTACAACCATTTCAAATTTCTTAGGCAGGCTTCTGAGGATTTTTTCAACAATCCTTTGATCTTCCATTTGTTCATCGGTCATCCTGATTTGGTTTACAATGCCCATTACTCCGGTCATGAACTGGTCAAGGTTCTCAGTGTCAATCATTTTCAGGGTTTCAAACCAAGTTTTTAAGGTTTGAAGCTTTATTGTCTTCACCTTGTAATTTCCCTGGTAGACTGATTTGAGAATGTCCTAGGCTTGTTTTGTTGTGGATGCACTAGTTATCTTTGAAAAAATTGAGTCATCTACTGCATTTTGAATACAGTATTTGGCTTTATTCTCTTTCTTTCTCATTTATGTATGGGAATTTCTCTAGGAATTAGTCATGGCAGCGAGGTCTGCAGTTGGTGGCTCTGTGAAGCCATTTTCTATAGGTTCCAAACATTCTTGTGCTTGGAGGAATGATTTGATCTGCAAGGACCAAAACTCGTAGTTCTTGCCAACAAGAACTGACCCTTGGGTTGACCCTAAATTACTAGAAGAGGCCATTATAATTTTTTTTGCAGAACTGTAGATTTTAAAAAAATACCTTAATCTTCTCCTCGATCTTCTGCGAGGATTGTTGGTTGCGGTGCTACCTCTTTCGTTCTTAATCAAATGCTTGCAAAGTTGCAGCTCTCAATGATCCAAGGACAGATAAATTCGCAACTGTCACGAATCCTTTGGGAGAATTTTGAAGGACTCACCAAGATGATCTTTGGCATTCTCTGTTGATCGCCTCAACTCCCACTAGATTATTAATGAGAAAATATCAATTTCGTCTCTTCTAATTGATAACCCTTAATGTTTGCATAGTTATATTTTTAGACCACCATATTCACAATAGCACTGCCAATGCCAATGCCCATTACTGCACTTGAAGTTGCGAGATTCTTTTCTATGACGCTGTAGATGAAAAAGGCGGTGAGAAACTCACATTGGAGCTCTGTGGCTTCTTATACGAGAAAAATGAAGATCTCGTGTCGCGAGTAGCTCAGGAACTCAAAGAGGTGCAGCGTCGCTCTGCGGAATTTGGCCACCAATGTGGCGATTGGCTCGGCGTTGGGATGTCAATGCAATGTTCTAAAACACCTCTGTTTGATGGTGGTTAATGATCCGCGCCCAAAACAATCGGAACCACAAACTAACGCGACCCCTTTTATAAAATGCTATTGCTACGTATTTTGGTGGGGTCGGCCCCTTTTTTGAAAACCGCTAAGGGGGGAGCGAAACCACTTTTTTATGCCGTGTATGCACTGTTATCGCACAGTTTGTAGGAAGGGTTTAGGTAGCTTGAGTCAAGGCTTCAAACTGGCGTAACAGGAGCTTCCCCACCCACTGTCACCTCGATGGGGAGCTCTTTCTATTTAGGGTGGCTAATCCCAAGGGAGACGTCCCTAGTAATCTGGGGTTCTGAAGGAGAAGGATCAAGGTTTAAGGCTTCAAAGGTTAAGGATAGGCTTCCCTTCACAGACTACTGCCAATATGATAGTCAAAAAAAGAAGAAGATATTCCACTGGATGGCACCTGTTTGCGAGACAAGACAAATAAAGCTAGAAGATGTGCTGCAGTGGTTAGTACTTCACAATATCAATGACTATCTTTAATACATATGAGCAATAATGGATGTAATTATTGACGAAGTCAATGATTGCAATTAA
>JASDQU010506574.1:0-17535 GCA_032191745.1 Picea mariana
CCAATCACCAACTAGTACGGGACAAAAAAAACTAATCCTTAATTAATCTAAATTTAAGAATCAACGTCAGCTGGCATAAACTTGAGTAAGGAAAATTTGAAGAAAAATTACGTCAAATTGCAGTTAGGGTGGACAAGCAATCTCGTTGATATGCCAAGTCTTAAGGAAAACTTGATCGATGCACAATCTAATTCAGTGGGAAACTATTCAAGGAGGAAATCCTAGAAGGGTTTTTCATCTTAAGTAAAACGCAAAGGTATGTAGTCCGGGAAAGAAGGGATAGCTGGCATCCACTGAGCAATTGCAGAGAGCCCAGGGAAAACGTTGGCAATTAGCAAGGAAAAATTGTGACTGTCAAATCAGCTAGGTGAGGTTGCAAGGAATCCAAGTAAAATCGTTGGCAGACGCTAAATATTCACCAGGGTCTAGGAAATTCGCTGACATTCGTTGCGAATTGCAAGGGCCTGGCAGTTAGCTACCCGAAAAACTACACCAGGAAAAAGATACAAGAAGTGTCCCTCTAAGAGGAGGAGGGAAACTCACCCTGGTGAGAAACAACTCAGCGAAACGATGAGAATACACCCGGAGTGAGATTCACTACAAGAACCACTCGTAATAAAACTCTGGACAAATTCGCTAAAGAAAATCATGTTGAATCAGGAAAGGTTCTGATGGGATTACTGGGAGAATCATTGGTAATTTATGGAAATATCTGAATGAAATCGCTGGAGAACTCAGTGAAACAAATCGTGGGAATATATCTGAGGAAATTTACCATAGAAGGAAACCCCACATAAAAATCGAGAAGCCTGCCAAGGACAGGAAATAAGAAGCAAGGCAGGGAAAAACAAGATAAGGTACAGACCTAGGGAGTTCAAGGGACAAACATGAACCCAACGTACATTTTGGACAAGGAATGATTAATGATTAATAACACGTTGTCAAGTCATGGATGGCAACAAGGACATAAAATGTAATGAAACAAGACACAGATCTCTTTCTCAAGCTGTTGGTAATAAGCATACATCTGGCGCGTACATTCAGTTGTCCGAGTCTTCTCAACTCAACAAAAATCAATCAAAGGGTAAGACCGCAAGGGAGGATCTTCGATAACGTAAATCCAACTAAGTTTGAATGGAAGTGTTTGTATGTAGTATGCAGTGTTATCCAGAATGATTTATCCACAGACTAAGAATCAGATACTGTACCGATCTTCTCTCATTCTGTCAAAAATTGAGTGATAAATCCATCAATTTGCTTACACTCCTGCAAACTGATTCTTCTTCCTTCACAGAAAGCACCTGTGCTAAAAAATCATGGATGAATTTACATAGGAGAGAAGGAACTAAGGTTTCAACTATAGTTTGGGGAGATCCAACCCAAAATACCACCAGCGCTTAAGTTACGTAAGTGAAGGCGGAAAAGGAAGGCCATTAGCGCATTAGCTACAACAGTGAGAGAGAAAATGGAATACCATTCGCGCATTAGCTACAATAGTGAGGAAGAACATGGAAGACCATTCATGCATTAGCTATATTAGTGAGTCAAATGTGGAATACCACTGGTGCATTTGTTACAAGAGTGAGGACGAAGGTGAAACACCATGAGTGCATCAATTACAACAGTGAGGGAGAAATATGGAAGACCACTGGCCCCACCCAAATGGCATACAACGATTCTAGATCCTTGTCAAAGAACAAGGTAAGATCCCACATACAATTTTAGAAACAGGCTGTAGCCGCAACCAAGAAGGCTACCTTGATTTTAGAGTCTCAAGTTAAGAACAACGAACAAAATTGAATTGGCATCATAGGTGCAATGGGGAAGGGAGGACTAACTTTAGGATTTCGTGATATGGCAAAGTTTTATGTTCTCCTTTTTCTAAAATTCCTACATAACTCCAATAGCAACGAACAAATAAAGATGAAAAAGAAATGGAATTACATCCCCTAATTTCTCATTTAATCAACCCCTCAAAATTACCCAACTATATCAGAATCCATTACAAATTATAACCATTCTAAAAACCATATAGACAATAAAATCTTACTATAATGAAAACTCCAAATTAAATTACTGTAACCGAAGGCGAGAAGTCCATGATGATCTCTTGCGCTTGCAGTTCATCCCGCTCCCCGCTTGCTAAACGTGAATTTCTCACTGTTACCTCCTGACCAATGCTAGGGCTACTCTCCTTCCCCCTTATCCCCCCGAGACGCAAAGGGGCCACGGACAAACATAACCAAAAAACTCTAGCTCCCTTATCACCTTGCAAGGTCGAGCTACCACAATCTCTCTTGAGCTAGGTATCCCAACTCTCATAAGTAAAATCATTCAAAGAAAATCCGGCAGCATAAATTTACACATACTAGTCATCCCTCATTGCTCCTCTCAACCATTTCTTTTATAGAATTTTTCTTAGTGACCACTTGCCATTTGCACATTTAATTCATTTTTTTAAATGAATTAGAAATTACTCCTCCCTTACACTTGGCACATGTTCCCTTAGTTGCAACAATAAATTCACCATTTACTTTAATTAAATTTCAATTTTCCTTACCCATCTTAAAAGTGCTCCTAAAATCACTCCTAGTTCTCCATTTATTTCCTCTATTTCCTTTTTAATGACTAACGCCTTTCTAAAACTTAGTTGTGTTTAATTTAGGAAAGTTCTTTAGTTAGACTAGAGTAGATTCCTTTCTATGCTTCCACATTCCTTTTTATATTTATTTCATTTCTTATCCTAGTTCCAATTTGGTATTCTTTTGCACACATTCATATTTGTTTTTTAGTCTTCTTAACCACTTAAACTTAGGATCAAATTTTAAAACTAGGCTTAGAATTTTTAAGGGGATTTTATAATTAATAAAAATTACTGATTTAATATTTATTTTAAGTCCGACAATGTCAAAACAAAAAATTGTTTTCTAGGCACCTAGGTTCATTGACTCACCTTCATTAAAATCATGATGTTCCCTTCAAGACACACTTCGTGCTCCAAGGGTGCTACTCGCCTTTATTCAAGTTTTATTTATGCGACATGCCCTTCAAGATGGATTACATGCTCCGAGGGTGTCACTCACCTTTGACCGATCTTGGTAGTTATCCAAACCTTGGAGTCAATACTCCATCAGGAGACCTTGTGAGAGACAAAGGGCCTCTAAGGAATAAGGACCCTGCCTTATTGTGCACCCCTTAGAATCTTTGTGAGTGACTGCCTCAGTCTGCCCTCATGAGATCATGGATCTCTTGAACTAGATAATCATTAACCTACAATTCGAGCCACGATGAGAGTTCTAGTAGGCTATGGTAGGGCTGCTACCACACCTCAACATCAATATATGGTTGATGTGCATATACCCTTTACTCCTTATGTGAGTCTAATTAGCAAGCAATCGACATCCTTCATCCATCAATGAAACACATTCAATGATCCATAAACAACATCATAATATACCCAATCATATGTCACATATCCATAAATAGAAATACCCAAACCATATACAGTTCACTCCCTGAATTGATCTGGAGTCCAGGGAGGTCCATTGATGCCATCGACATCCTCAATATGTCAAGTGTCTTGCACACTCAGGATAAACCCGTCAATAGCACCTGTCTATACATAGATATCAAATAACATAACATCATAATCCATAAGCATCATCATCGAAATCCATAAGTGAAACAAACAACCATATAGAAATCTGGATCACTTGCATGCAAGTGTCCTCAAGGATAAGTCAAGTCATATGCACACAAGAGAGGGATGTTACATCTTCTCATGCATTGGTTAGAATCATTACTCCAAAAACCCTCAAGATAGAAGGATATATCAAAAATAAAAAGGTAACAGTGTTGATTGACTCCAATAGTACCCATGACTTCATCATTTACAAATTAGAAAAATATCTCAATTTCTTTGTATATCAAGCACCATAGTTTCAAGTAATGATTGCATATGGGGGTACCATAAATTGTTCTGTGAAGTTCCATGATACTAATCTCAATACGGGGGAATATTTATTGGATATTTCCATGATTTCCATCAAAATGGGTGGTGTTGATGTTGTATTAGGGGTCCAATGGTTACAATCATTGGGAACGGTGGCACTTAATTTTCAAGATATTTTCATGATATTTTCCTCATAAGGAAATGGAATTGAGATTACAGGTATCCAAGGGAAACCTTCAAAAGTGATAATCTTTGACAACATGACAAAATTAATCAAAAAGTGACACCATGGTGTAATTGCACAATTGTGCTCAATAAAGGATCAAACATCTATAACATTTTCTCCAATAGATCTTCAAAAAGTTATCAAAAATAATTCCAAGGTATTTGGAGAGATGCTTAAGGGTCTTCCACCTACTCAAGATAATTCCCATGACATGCATCTGTGACCAGGAAGTGTACATTGAATCTTCCATGTTTCTTTCTTAAAGAAGATAATCAATGACAAGATCCAAGTGCAAACTATTTTATCAGACATTAATGGAGAAGGAAAAATAATAATAGAACCATAAATAATCCTTGAATTAGGGATTAATAAGTTGTTAAATTGAGAAATTACCGAGTACCTTGTTAAATGGAAGAACCCGTCAGTGGAAGAGGCGACATGGGAAGATGATTTCTTCATGCAGACACACCCGTGGTTTTCAAGTATTGAGGAAAATACTTTATTGAAGGGAAGGGGCATGTTAATCCCTAGAAAAATCTCCATGTTATATATAAAACTCCTTATTAATCCTTGGATACTAAATTATTACATTTCTATTGTTATATTTGTATGTTGGCTAGAACCCTTCATTGCACCCTTTCATTATAATTGTACCCTTTGTCTCCTATATATATATAAGAAGGAGACCTAGTAATGGGATCATATTATCTCATTTCATATTGTATTCTAAATTGGATATATTCTAAAAGGAGGTTTCCCCCTCGAAGTGGATTGTATTCATTGACATTTTATCATTTTTAAGGTGTTGGATCATAACAACCACACAAGCAGTCAACAATAGAAACCCTATCTACCCACCAAGATAGGGCCTCCACGAAATTCCTAATGCCTTTCCAACTAGATTACCTTGGCACAACATAGTCCCTTCATTTCCTTCGCAGTCCCTTACTACCCTCCCCTCTCAGTTCCATTTTCCTTGCCTAGAAAGCATCAATTCATGACCCTCTTTCTTAGGTCAGGTTTACGGTTCTTTGTATGTACTTCATAGTCCAAAATTAATCCTTAGAGAAATTATTCACTTAGAAATTTCCCCTACCCATGAATTTATCTATGTCTACTCTATTTTCCCATGGGTTCACCCCACATAGTTATTTATTTCTTAGAGTTTTCTCCCCCCTATCTCTCATTATTTTTCTTTCCTTCGTCTCCCAAAAGAATTGTGACCCCCACACACTCATGGGTCGATCATAATCATGGACATCGAGGTGGTACTTGTTGTACCCTAGATGATATTCTTCAATTGTGCCAACCAATTATCCATACTTCCATTATCATGGGTGGTTGGTTTCTTAACTACCAACCCCTTCATTAAATGATTCTTGGAAAAATGGAAATAGGGAAAAGAAAAATTGACTTTTGGAAATTAGGCGAAAATGGTTCTTTGGTGAAGGTTAACTTCTTGCAAGCAAGGAAATCCCTTAATCCACTCACCAGTTTCCACTCATGGTATCATGGTCATTACTAGTGCTCCACCCTTCAATTATCTTCTTAGGTGATTTTTTCATTAACTAAACAAAATAAATTCATATTGTTTGTTTCTTCCAGTATTTATATAATTATAATTATAGACTAGGGGAAAATGGGAATGTTACATCAAATTATATCTAATAGTTTGTTGGTGGATGAATGTGAAAGGAAAAAAATTAGGAGCAAGCTTAGGGTTTCAAGAAAGGATCAAACTATTGAGTTGACAACAATAAATATGAGGAATGTGTCCATATTGATATGGAAAAAAAAAGAAACCCAAGTTTAGCTGGGCCAAGTTATAGGTGAGGAAATTAAGTTAGTATTAGTGAAGGGGATATAAATTTATGTGGAAACAACAAAATATGAGTTAGATATTGAAGTGGAAAAAATAATAGTTGTTGAAGAATACAATAGAAATGAGGGTGCCAAATTCAAAGTCAATTTTGAAGTTAAAGGTCCCAAGTGCAAAAGGGGTAATGAATTGATGAAATATTCTATGTAGTGGAAATGAGAAAAAATGAAGAGAAATAGGTTTCTGAATGCCTCCTATAGTGTGAGGAGGAATAGCAATGTTTAAGTAATTATTTGTGCGTTTGAGGATAGAGAGTCCCTCTAGTACATTCCCATGAGGGAATTTAATTTAACTAATACATATAATGTTTTTGAATATATAGCTATAGATAAAGGGAGAAATTACCCTATTGTTGTTTAAAATGAACAAGAGGATAGAAATGACACTATTATAGTAATTGTAAAACATTTTTAAGGATACACCAATAATCAAATTGTTGTAAGAGTGTAAGACATTGTATTTTATGGTGATGTTGTAGAAGATAAATAAGAAGAAGAGGTAACAATCATGTCAAGGGTTGAAAGAAAATGCAACCATGAATATATTCCAAGCTTTAAAGACAAATTCGAAATGAAACTATTGAAAATTCATAGCAGTAGTAAGTGAAGATTGTACAAACAATGGAGAGTGTTACAGTATAAAAGGATGAGAAGCCTATATAAATAGAGAACATCATAGAGGAAGATAAATGAATTAAAGAAGAAACAACCTTGAAGGCTATGGAAGTTGAGGGTGAGCATGAAGATGTTGTCATTATCATGTTTAATTATGAAGGTGGGGGATCCTATGTTCAAGAGGAGAATGAGAATGAGAAGGAGGTTCATAGGGAGAATGGTCCACTTGAATATTATGATGCTACCATAGTGGCAACAAACTGAATGAAAAGAAGGAAACCCTAGAAGATTTTGATGCAATAGTCATAGATAAACAAGAGAAAGAAGAGGTTCCAAAGGAAGCCCTTGTTTTATCTAACTATTTATTTGTTTATGAATGTGCAAAGATAAATAAAAATATTGAAGATAAAATATATGAGAATAAATGGAAACATGAGGGAGTGTCAAGGCTTATAAGAAACACTAGAATAAATGAAAACAAAGATATTGAAAGAAAATTGAATTTAAAATTGAAAAAATAGAAAGACACCCTTATGTTGATACAAAGGTATTTGAAAAGGATGAGGGGAATGTTGCTCACTACATAATAGAAGTAGACAATGATTATGAGCATGTGGAGGAAATTTAAATGGTAAACATGCAAGAAGAGGATATTGTAGTTGACTTGTAGGTGGTTTCATCTTTCCATACATGCACGCTTGAGATGGAGGAAGGGATAGAGAATGTACATGCAATTGTATGCATGCAACAATACTTGTATTTTTAGCCAAGAAAAGAAATAGATGAAACATCAATAAAAGATGTGTAAATGGAATTTTTAAACTCCTTTGAACCTCTTTGTGCTTTGATCACAAGGATTGAGTTGAAAGAGGACAGACTAGAAGTTCCACCAACCTGTGTCAAAACGAAAATCACTGACGCCGAGAAAAGAAACATTCGACTCATGCTCCTCCTGCCTCATTTTCCCTATACCTTCTTGAAAATAATGCCCCTTTTAGTTGGTTGAGTCGATTTACCATTATTAAATGACTTGGTTTTTCATCATTATCTTTCTTGATTGATTCTTTGCTCAATTTTTTTTTGTTTTCTTGAAAGATAATTGCATGTCATGATTTGGTTAGAAATACTTGTCATCATGTTTTCCATTGATTGAGTGTGCAGCAGGTCCACCAAGTATTTTGTGTGTGCAGGAGACATCCAGAACAACCAATTCCTTTGTATGCATAGTAAACTTCCATCAGAAATACGCATCCATTCAGAGAAATCCATTTTGGGCTTAGATTTCAAGCCAAACAGACAAGACAAATCTTCAACAGTGGAGATCTAACAATCGATGCAGATCAACGACTCTCGTGAATTCAGAGTCTCAAATTCACATGATGTTTAATTGCAGAGTTACACAACCTTCACTACGTGACTTCGACGCTAAAACGATCGAGCTCATCTTTGTCAAAAACTTTTGAATTTCAAACTGTTGCATCGCTTCGCAAGATCAACCATCTGGGAGATCTGCACACTTAGCACTAAAAAAAATCTCGAATGTTGAAACGTTGGAGCCACGTGGAATTCATTAGTTGAGACATGTGGCATTCATTAGTTGAGACACATGGAATTCATCATTTGAGACACGTGACACTCATTTTAGACACCTTTTGTTATGCCCTCTTTCCATTTTCGGGTGACATGTGTCACCCTTATTTATGTGACACATTAGCGATATGACATCATAGTGCCACATCAGATCTAGAGGATAAATCATCCTAAAAGTTTTAATTCAATACAAGTGTGGATCACTGAAGTGTCGAAGTGTGGAAGAGCCAAAGATACAAAGTGTTGAAGAGCTGAAGACACATGGCATCCATTGGTCATCGACACATGGCACTTGCTTCAGGTCAATTGAGTTACATCATCCACTATCCTGGGTTACACATGTCACTCTTTTTCATGCAGACATGTCAGGGACATGACATCATATTTCCACATCAGCTTCGGGAGATTACCAGTCTGGGGGATTTCAACTTACAACAAACACAGACCTCCAAAGACCCAAAGAAACATATCCATCGAAGTCCCAAAACATTTAAATGTTAAACACAGATTAATCCCAATTAATTAGTGATAAGGATTGGATAATCACTTCATGAGTTCGGCCCTCCGAGAGGTATCCAGACTTTGTATTCAAGAAATCCCGAACCCCAAAGAGTCAGAGATGCATGGTGACCATCAGTTGAGACACGTGGCACTCTTCTATCATGATGTGTGGCACTCTCCTATCATGACACATGGCACTCATTTCAAGAATATTCAGTTCCATCATCTGTACTATTTCAAGTGACATGTGTCACCCTTCTTTCTGTGACACATTAGTGATTTGATGTCAGGCCACCACGTCACTCTTGGATTTTAGCACTACGGTGAATTTCAACTCAAAGCAAGCACAATTATCTGAACCTTCGAAGTGTCGAATCCATGAAAATCCAAATTTAGGTCCCGAACTGCCACGTCACTCTGCAACATTGTAACTCCCAAAGATTCTCAAACTCATCATTCATAGCTCCCGAACCCCCAAATTGCCAAAGTATCGAAACACCAAATGTTTAGGAATAAATCCTGAGTTAATTAGAAATAAGTGGTGGTTAATGACTCCGTGAGTCTGGGAGATATGAATATTTTACATTCCAAATCCCCAAACATCGTATTTCAGAAGTGGCTCACCCATATTTATTACACATTTTGAAATGTTTAAAAGGGGGTGCCAAACTAGAATTGGGGAAACCACATGTCTAGACTGGAGAAATAATATCAGAGACTCTGGAAAACACCAGATAAATTTCATCTTTCCTGCAGGGGATAAGTGGGGGGAAACACTGCCAACATCTAGTTATCTCCTAGTGGCCTCCAATAGCACAATGTGTTATCATATGAAGTTGTCAAGGGCCGTAGGTGTGTGTCAAAAATGCTTGAGTCTGTATCCTTGCCCTGCCTCTCTCTCTATTTCGTAGGCCAGGTCTTTAATTTTTTCCTCTTCAGTTTGCAAATTTGTTTTTTGTTTGCCCCATTTTGTTTAAGCGACCTGTTTTCCATTGTTGTCTTACCTGAAAAAGTTTCGGCCTGAAGACTTTTTATTTTATTTTAAGGATGAACACTCATCTCCTTTTCCTTCTATTTTCCCAAGCCCACAACCAGTCGTCCAAGTCTTTTTTTACACAGGCCGAAGTCATGAGCACAAAGCGCAACACTCAAAGAGGTCTATTATGGACTCGAATCAAGCAAGCAAGAAAGTTCAGTTTTCAATGGTGAGAATTTCATGTGAAGTTCAGATTAGTGGCTCACAGTAATTTGAAATCTTGAAGCTGCGCAAAGTATAGCACTAGAGAAAAAGTATGAAGTCACGGAGCCCAAAGTGAGCATGAGTCGTAGATATTAAAGGGCGACAAGTGGCAACCAATCCAAGGGTTCACGAAAATGGGCTTCGAGATATTTGAAGTGAGAAGTGTGAAAAGTTTCCGAAGATCTGAAACCCAGACTTCTGAAGTAATCCGAACCATCCAAGCCAAAGGGACACGTGGAGGCAGATCCCTCACTTCGGAGTTCGACACTCCAGAGAATCATGGAAGTCAGGTATTCATAAGTCCCAAAGCGCTGAAGTGTCGAAGACCCGAAGTGCCAAAGTACCGAAGTCCCAAAGCGTCGAAGTCTCGAAGAGCCGAACTGATGAAGTCCCGAAGTAAATCTGAACCATCCATCAGCCAGGACACGTGGCAGAAGTCCACGAACTTCCAAGGTAGATGAGTTTTGAAATTTGATATTTTCGAATTACGGAGACCCAAAAGCATATCATTTGTCGATCCGTGAGGGCCATGCATCATCACATCCCTAGCTTCAGGTAAAAGAACATGGAGGAAGACCAAGTTTTAGATTTGATTTTTTCGAAGTCCAAAGACCCAAAAATACCTCAGTCGTCGATCTGCGAGGGCCACATGTCATCAGATCCCTAGCTTTGGGTAAAAGAACATGGAGGAAACCCAGGTTTACGATTTGATTTTCCCAAATTTTGAAGACCCGAAAATATCTCAGTCATCGATCTCTAAATTCCACGCATTGTCAGATCCTTAGCTTCGAGGGGTTTTCTTGGAGGAAAATGAAGTTTGAATTTTGAGATTTTCCAAGTCTGGAGACTCAAAATGATCTCAGTCGTCGATCTGCGGGGGGCACACATCAGTGGATTGTAGGCTTCAGATAAAATCAATTGGGGGAAGAGTTTATATTTGAGGGTTCCGAAGTTTGAAATCTTGAATGGTCACAACCATCAATTTAAGAGGACATGTGGTAGTAGATCTATCATTGCAGGAGAAGGAAAGGTTTCAAAGTTCAAAACTCAGAAACCCGAATCACGAAGAAAATCGCGTTTTTTTATTTGAGAAGGGAAGAGTTGAGTCATTGATCAAAAGGTATTCTTCAAGATCACAACATCAGTAGTCACGCTCGATTGTGGGGCCAGAAGGTGCTCGATATTTAAAATTTCGAGGGTGGGCCACAATCGGAACATTGGTTTTGAGAAGGGGACATGTTGTGGCTCGTGGTGAATTGCGGGAACAAAAGTAATTTGTTTCCAAACCACTCTTGGTCATGCCCACAATCACATGTCTAAGTGAGTTCATAGCCCCAAGTCACATATATGAAGGAGCCAAAGGAAAGGGTAGCGCCCTCCTCCAAGGCATAGTTTTAGCAGACCTCTAGTTTGGTGGGCGATTAAGCTCGGTAGTGGCACTAAATCTAGTAGGTGTGCCCAAATCACAGATTGGGAACAGATCTATGGCCACAGTCCATGGCGGGGATGCCACATATTTAGGTGATAATTTTCTTGAGCATTCCCGCAATTGAAACCATGGTAAGGAAAAAGAGATATGTGGCGGAAGGTCATGAATTACAGGCTCAAAAACGGTGTGAATCCAAACCACCTTTGAGCGTCTCTGCAATCACGTGTTTATATAGCATCCTATCCAAGAGTAGCATGTGGTCGCACCCCTGAGATTTAAGTCTCATGGTGTTCTCTAGGAGGTAGTAAATGAAAATAGAGTTGGTGGTTGAAACCTCGGCTCACTCCATAAATGGAAGGCATGGAAGGCTTGGCTATGGGGAGTGAATCGTCAGCCCATGGTACCCCTGTGGACAGATTTTCCTACAGACCCATGTCAATCTAAGCTCCTGTATGACAGAGGGATACATACAAACTCTGATAGAATATTGCTCGAACGCAATTCTTTGAATGTAGTGATCATATCACACTCCTGATAGTCGGGGATTGATCTGAGTATAAATAAGTAGTTTTGATATTTTGTTAGTGTGGTCAACTAGTTGAGCAGAGCTCCCTATTTTGTAATGTTTTGATGTCAGAGTTGTTCTCTGGTTATGTATCAAATTTGATACTTTTGCATTAATAGAAGTCATCATCTTTTCATCTCTGTGAAAAACTGTGCTAAAACACTCGGGCATGGAGGATCCATTTGACGGTTGTAGTTTTATTTTAATGTAGGTTTGATTACAATATCTATGTGACTGGTTTTAGTCAGCTTCATTGTTATATTTTTCCCTCTTACGCTGAAGGGATGGGGCATGGAGGGTCCATTTGAGTTGTCATAGTTTCATTGTGATGTAAGTTTGATCATTATGCTGTTGTGACTTTGTTTCTATGACATATTTTAGTGTATGAATCTAGAGTTCAAGAGTGCTCTTGAACCAAAGTTTTTCTTCACCAAGCTACTTGAAATCCTGATGCCCATATCAGAATTTTCCACTTTCTCACTAAGTCTTCCTTCTGCTCACCCTTAAACTCAATTCACTGACTCAATTTAATGAGGCCCTCACTTAACTATGTATTTCCTTCTTAGTTCTATGTTAGAATCATTCCTGTACTAAGTTTTGTCCATTTGACCCCCACTCATAAAACCAACATCCACCAAACATTTTGATGGGTACTGGAATTATCCTCACACAATCTGAGGGTGACTCTTAGTGCTAACATGATGCATGCCAATGCTCTATATAGAACACAGTTCTGTTGCTCCCAGTCATTTCCTACCAAATCTCAGTTCACCCCATCATGCGCATCAGTCTAGCCTCAGTGCTAGTAGAAATTTTTAATTGTTCAATTGAAAAACTCTTTTAAATTTAGACATAATAAGTGGTCTTTTTTGTGTGATAAGAACCACTCCTTTTTGTTAAGACAAGTTTGAAGTATTCATTAACATACTCCAGTAGTTTGTTTTAGTTAAGTAAATAAGTTGTTTTACGGTCGAGGTGTAGAGCTAAGCCTCAGTTCCACACTAGTCGAGGGCCTCCACATCTGTGATAAATAGGAATATTTTGTATGTTAGAGAGGTTGATGGTTTTGTATGGAAATACTTTACTGAAATTATCTAAGGGAACTATTTATGTGCAAGTTATTTTATTTGAGAAGTTCTGTTTAGGACTAAAGACAATTATTTCATCTAAGGCATGAAGGTGATTGGACCAAGGGGGATTATGTCTATCTTCGGATTCAATATTTGTTGTTTTATTGAGTAAGAGTTATTTTATTTGTTATTTAAAGTTATCTTATAATGCTTCAACATTTCTTTTATTCTATTTGATGAATAGAAATCGATTGTGTTAACATGCGATTGATAATAGAGCATTGAAAATTACTTTTTCTTGTACTAACTTCTTGTCACATATAGATTTTCTTTCTGTAAATGTTATCTCATAAAATGTTGAAAGTCTACTAATCAAAATGGTATTAATGCTATTTTAAATTACTTTAGACCTTTTTCTTATGCATGCTAAGGTATAAGGTTATCCTCCAACCCATCCTTCCCCCAACACATAGTTATCTTCCCTATGTCATCTAGTTTAAAGCTCTATATTTATTTTTCTATAAACATTAGAAAAGAAATAAAAAGATAAATGCATAGCCTGAGGAAAGGCTTAACAGAAAAGAAATATATGTCAATCACAATTAAATCCCATTGATAATTCCATCCAGGTCACGAATCTGGAGAACCTTACCACTCATCAAATGCTTAAGAGTCTAATTGGGACTCTTAAGTAGGTTTGGTTCCTATTGTTGAGTTAAAGGGATCTCATACCCCTCAAAAAAATTGGTGCTATAAGGAGAGCCTGAACAAATGCATGCCTAACAATATTTCCGATAACATATTATGCAAAGCCTATAGATTCAAAACAACCCACATGCATGGATAATCACTCTTAAGACAAACCACATACAAAGAGCACTCCCGATACGAGTAAATCACCTCAACACGAAGAGGAAGAACACATGTACCATGAAATACCTTACGCTCTTCCCCAAGAAGAGTTAAATAAGTTCAGAAGAATTACTAGAGCTTACACCCAGCAGATCAGAGCATTACCTTTAGCTGCTTTACTTCCTCAAAGAAAACAAATAGGAAAACCAGTTGTTGAAATGCCTGACTAGGTAGTTTTTGACACAGTAGAAGACCTGGTAGATTTCTCCCTCACATATATCAAACAACCCTTTAATATGATACATGAAACACCAGCTAATAACTACTCTAAACTTGACAATTTTGAATATGAAGAGGAAGGGTCTAACTCAGATCGATTAGGTTCTGAATATGAATACATGAAAGATAATAACGATAACAATGGAGAAGGGGGGAATCAACCTCAATACAATAAACCATGGTTGGCCAGAGATGCTCTGGCAATCCCAGGACAAGTGCATAACCTACCTAGACATCCAGAAAAATTAGTTCCTAAATTTGACCCTGAAACCTCCATATTGTCTGAGGACCATATTAGGAAGTTCATATTATCTATAGGGTTGATGAATGTACAACACAAAGATGTAGTGTGTATAATTTTTCATTAAACCTTTGAAAATCCGACCTCGAATTGGTATTTAAACCTACTAGTTGGTTCCATAACCAGCTAGATGAAGTTTCAAAAGGATTTCTTGGACAAACTTGTCGAAGAAACTACCACAAGATATCTAATGGATGAAATTTTCTCTGCCACTATGAGTCCAAAAGAAAAGGTTAAAGATTTGAATGAAAGGTTCACCACAATTTTGAACAAATTCCAACCTGAGGCTAAACCTACACAAGAGTTGCAAATCGATGTATACGCTAATGCTCTCCTAGCTTATATTTCCATGTTTGTAAAAAGGGTTGCCAAACATACCCTACCTGAAAATTTTGAAGAAGCTAAAACGATTAAATTCCAAATGAAAGGGTGCAAAGAAGGTCAGATCTCACTAATAAAAAAGGAAAACCAACCTCTACCTAAGAGAGGTCCTCTTTTAACAAGACCCCCGGGAAAACAAACAGAACAAGGTCCTCAAAAAGAGGGAGGGGATTTGGAAAACCTCCAGCGGATGATAAAAAAGTTTTCCAACGAGATCGTAGACATGAAAAGGAGTGATGGGGAAGGAAACCAAAATAAAATACCTTATAAACCCTTTTTTTAAATAAGTCCACCCTTCAAAGCTATAGGACCTCCCCCAGCTAACCTAAATTTTGACTTAGGGAATGTGGCATCTGACTCTTTCTGCACATATCACCAAAAAAACCATTCAGAAAGGGACCATGCTCAATGGTTGCATGCTATGAATCTAATGGATAATCGATTCCTAGATGAGTTCTCTCTAACCAAACAACCCAGTAGTTTGGAAATAAATGTCATCAATCAAGAAATTCAAGAGCCACCAGAAGAGAAAACCATGTTGTTATGGGATTCCAACCACTTGATTCCCTTCAATGATGTTGTTGAAGTACAAGGACCCCCTGCTGAATTTCTAGTTGTACAGACACAAAGTAAAATTCAACTGATCCAACATGACCCCACCAATACTCAGTTATGTAAAGGGAACCTAGCAACCAATCACCACAAACTACTATGTTATCCCCAAAGAAACCCCACAAACATACACACACGATAAGATCCTAAACTAGACTACAATGTGGTAGAAGACTTGAAGAAGATGAGGGCTAATGTGTCTTTCATGGACATGTATAGAATCCCTCAACAAAAGGATTTTCTGATGCAAGCCTTAAAATCAATAGGTACCCCTATAACAAGCATTGATCAATTTGAGGTCCCATCTTCGATATATTTAACAAATAATCCAAGTGTGAATACTTTCTCTTTAGACAAAAGAAGAAGGCCTTTTGTTCCTCCTTTCCTCTTGATGTTTGAAGTTTTCAACATAAATCTACATAATTACCTAGTCGATTCAGGGGCATCTTCAAATGTCATGCCATTATTAATTTGTAAGAAATTGAACGCAACCCCACTAAAAGTGATAAGCACATTATACAACTAGATAGGAATCAGGTAAAGGACATTGGGGAACTGAAATATGTCATGATCAGAATTTCTACTCACCCTAAATTTGTTCAAGTAATTGGCATAATTGTAGTAGACATCCCAGATGCTTATGAAATGTTACTTAGCTGAGATTGGTCTGAGAAATTAAACGAATACTTTAGTATTGAATGGGATCATATCTAGTTGTCATTAAAAGGACATCCAAACATGATCTGGATTGACAGAAAAAGATAACTCAAACATATTTTCACTGATTTAGAAACCGCAAATGAACCCTCGTCAATAGAGTTCCCTGTGTTAGGAAACTACTCCTATGATTCTAATTTTGGTAATTTATCCCCCCACATGTTTGAAATTCCTTCCGCATAAAAATCCTAAATGATTTTTCAAATAGACTTACTAGAGGCCTCAAAACAAAGTATCCTTTATCAAGATGCTCTGACAGATGTAGCAAACAAGGAGGTTGAAATTGAAAAAATAGCTAGACATGAAGAAGTTAGAAATTCCCCTCCACAAATTTGGACGTTGTACTTTGATGGTTCTAAATCACAAGAAGGGTTGGGAGTGGGTTGTATCCTCATTGACCCAAAGGGGAAACAAAACTTCTTATCCAATAGATTAGAATTTGAATGCACTAATAACATTCTCGAATATGAGGCTCTAGTCTAGGAACTAAAGAAATACATCAACTTAAACATCAAAGAATTGAAAGTTTTTGGAGACTCTGAATCTGTCGTTAGAAAAATAAAGAATAATATCCATTGCAATTCACCTCACTTAATAAATTACCAGCAAGAGGTGCACAGACTAATAGACAATTTTGAGTCCTTCAACATTATCGTTGTTCCCATGATGCAAAATACCCTTATTTATGCTCTAGCCACTACGAACCCAATATTATCTCCTTTAGAGGACTATGAAGCCTCAAGGTTCGTAGTAGAACTACTCTAGAAACCATCAGTACCTAACAACATTTCTAACTAGAAATTTTTTGAAGGGGATGGATATATTGTATATTTCCTAACTAATCAGGATAATTTTAAGGATTTGGCCATTCATGATGAAATATTCCAAGAAATATTCATAGAATCAAATATCCACGAACAAAAGAAGGAAACAGATCACTCAGTTGATAAACCAAAGTTTCACATGATACCAAAAGGAGTGGCTAATATGGAGAACCTTTTCGACCTAAGGGAAAGGTTTAGAGGGCCAAAGAATGCGAAAACAAGGAGCTTATGCCCTATATATGAAACTATAAACCTAGGGAGCCCCAAGAACCCCAAGAATTTCAACCTGGGCAAGACAGTGTCCAAAGAATATAGAAAGGCTTATCTTAAACTATTTAAAGAATATCAAGATGTCTTTGCTTGGTCTTACCAATAATTGAAAACATATGATACTCGCATTATCCATCATACGATCCCATTGAAATATGGATTAAACCCTTCCAACAAAATCTTAGGAAGTACCACCCATCGATGGAACCTCTAATGTATCAAGAGCTAAAGAA
>JASDQU010506574.1:17555-32414 GCA_032191745.1 Picea mariana
ACTATTTAAAGAATATCAAGATGTCTTTGCTTGGTCTTACCAATAATTGAAAACATATGATACTCGCATTATCCATCATACGATCCCATTGAAATATGGATTAAACCCTTCCAACAAAATCTTAGGAAGTACCACCCATCGATGGAACCTCTAATGTATCAAGAGCTAAAGAAATTATTATATGCCAAGATTATATTTCAAGTAAGACACTTTGCATGGGTAGCCAATCTGGTGCATGTTAGAAAGAATTCTTGGGAGATCCATTTGTGTGTGGATTTCAGAAACCTTAACAGAGCATCAGAAAAAGATAACTACCCAGTCCCACCCATGGAACAACTCTTACAGACAATATCGGTCTCTAAAATTGTTTCTCTCCTATACGATTTCTTGGGATATAACCAGGTCCTAGTTTCAAAATATGATCAATTAGAAACTACCTTCTGAACCAAGTGGGGAACCTTTGCTTATAAACGCATGCCCTTAAGGATGATTAACACAAGGTCGACCTTCCAGAGGGCCATGGATGTATCTTTCTGGGGATTGATTAACAAGTGTGTGTTAGTCTATTTATATGACATAACAGTATACTCAAAAAATAAGGAAGACCGCATTCAACATTTGACTTAGATCTATAAAATATGTAGGAAATATGGAAAATATTTGAACTCTAATAAAAACATCTTTGGCATAGAGGAAGGGAAGCTACTAGGTCATATTATATCTCAAGAAGGAATTATCATCGACCCTGAGCAGATAAAAGAGATAGATCAACTCCCTTTGCCTCATAATAAAAAGGCCATGCAATCTTTCTTTGGGAAAATCAATTTTGTAAGAAAATTCACTCCTAATTTCATCGAAACCATCAAACCTTTACAAAGAATGATTCGCAAAGATGCAGAGCTTAAATGGGATGAAGAGAAGAAAGGTTCTTTCAATAACATCAAATCTGCCATCTCCCAAGCACCAGTGTTACGAAGCCCTAATTTCAAAAAAGATTTTTTCCTTTATACCTTTTCTTCTAACCAATCCTTGGTTGTAATATTTACGCAAAAGTATGATGAAAACTACAAAGCACCAGTATCCTTTATGAGAACCAACCTCCAAGTAGTCGAACTGAACTACCCTGCTATAGACAAACATGCTTATGCAGTATATAAAGTAGTCAAACACTTCAGATCATATATCCTGAAGAATCACACTAAAGTCACAATACCTCATCTAGTAGTTTGATCTCTATTCACTCAATAGGAGATGGGAGAAAGAAGGGGAAATTGTATGGTAGACATCCAAGAATTTTATCTAGACATAAAACCTGCCAAAATAGTCAAAGGTCAAGGATTGTGTAAACTGGTCGTTGAAGCCTAAGATCTAATTAGCATAGAAGACCCTAATTGGGAAAATGAGTTATCATTATGGTGCAGCGAAGCCTTATATGTACCTCCCGGGAAAGAATTCTGGTATGGAAACTTGTCTTATCTCATGCATCATGGAACTTGTCCAGAAAACCTAAACCCTAAATAAAGGAGAGCCCTCATGCCAAAGTCTTCTCAATATCACTTCAGAAATTTAGTGATTTTCCACATAAACTATTATGGAGTACTCCTTAGATGTCTTGAACATGATGATGCAGAAAAGGTACTGAGAGAAATCTACGACGATCCAGCGGGTGGACATTTTGTAGAAGAAACCATGGCTCACAAAATATTAAGGGTTGGTTATTATTGGCCTACTATGTTCAGGGACGCTCATCCATATGCCAAGAAATGTAAATCTTGTTAAGTAAGAACCGGTATGGAAAAGAGAGCATCCATTCCATTCCAACCGGTGGCCATATCCATATTGTTCGAGCAATGGGGAATAGACATCATAGGAGAAATTACTCCCTTTTCTTAGAAACAACGTAAACATATCTTGACTACTATAGATTATTTCATGAGGTGGACGAAGGCTATCCCTCTCACGCACATTAATGAAAAGGGAGTGATCCAATTTTTATAACAATAGATAATAACAAGGTTTGGGATGCCCTTCGTCCTTGTTTTTGAAAATGTTGCCTACTTTTCTTCCACGTGCTTCACCGAATTCTCCCTTGATAAGGAGATCATAATAAGATATTCTACAAACTACTACTCGCAAGGGAATGGGGTAGCAGAGTCAACTAATAAAAACCTTGTGAGAATTTAAAAAAAAAAAGAGTTGTTGAAAATCATAGGAATTGGCATAAATTACTTCATAATTCCCTATGGGCCGATAGAGTAACACCTAAATAAGCCATAGGAAACTCTTTGTACTTTCAAGTATATGGGAAAGAAGCCATTCTTCCAAACATATTGTACCTTCCATATTTACAACTTTCCAAGGCATCAAGAGTTCATCCCTCATTTTCTCTACAACAAAGGATTGATACCCTTCTCATGTTGGATGAAGAAAGAGAAAAGGATAAAGTTAAGTTCACCACTCATCAGAAGGTAGTTAAAAGATGGTTCGACAAACATAAGGCCAAAGAAAAAAAAATTGAAGTAGGAGACCTAGTCTTGAAGTGGGATAAAGCAAACAAGTCCAAAGGAAAACACTCAAAGTTCCAAAATCTATGGCTCGAACCTTTTCAAGTGGTCGAGAATATCAAGGTAGGCACATAGTGGTTGCAAAATCCGAGGGGGGAATATGACACCCTTCTAGTGAACTACCAATTCTTAAAGAAATACTTCTCCTAAAATAAATAAATAAAATGTGTCTTTTGATGCTTTGTTTAAGTTTCTATTTCTTTTTAGCATACATTTTGATCAAGATGAGTGTGTGGGTTGAGGGAAGACCGACTTCAAACTCCTTTTAATTTCTTTATTTTTCTTCTTTTATTCTTTTAATTAAGGTGTGTTACGTAAAGTAGTGGTTGATTTTAATAAATGCAATGAAGACGACTCTGCTCCTGACCCAGACTTACATGCAAAATAAGATAACTCCATAGCCTAAGGAAAGGATTAATAAGAAATACATATATTTTAATCCCAATATATCTGGAGAACCTTACCACTCATCAAATGGTTACAAGTCTAATTGGGCCTCTTAAGCGGGTTTGGTTCCTGCTGTTGAGTTAAATGGATCTCAGACCCCTGAACAAAGTGTTTCAATGGAAGTGATTGCAGCATCCTAGGGATCATAAGGGACTCATGCAATTCCAAGACATTCATGGGGAGCTATTAGCAAGGGAAGGAGCTAATTTCAGAGGTCTCCAAAAAACAATATGTATATTTCATCCCACACTACATGTTGAGGGTGTGGAGGAACTCATTACTAGTGTGACTACCCAAAGTCACAATCTAACACTATGCATAAAGACATGAAGGCCCCGATGGAAAAGGAAATTAGAAACCACCAATTTTAATATCAATCCATTGTGGAAGAGTTCTCACGTAGGCTAAATCATGTTGTAACACCCCCTTTCTAAACCTATGATTATGTGTAATTAATCATGAATTATGGTTTCCATGTAATGACATAAGAACATTCTAAATTTAAAATGCCAACCGACTAACTTTGGGGTGAAGCCTTGAAGTACTAGCCATGATACCACTAGAGGAAAGAGTGAAGAAACATAGAAAGGATGGGTTCATCATGCCAAGATGACCCAAGCTTCCTTGCTAAAACACTTAATATAAAAATAATCAGTTGTTTCCCTAATTCCAAGACAAAGTAGTTAATGAGAAGAGGGATGGTAGTTGAATGACCACCCACCCAAATGAATGAGATCATGGGAGTTATGGCTAAGAAAGAAAAAAACAGTCAGCCTAAGGTACCATAAAGTACCATTTCCTACAAATGGATTGACTCCATGAGTTTCCTTCTAACAAAAGGCATAAGGATAGGTCGATAACCTTCCTAACGAGATTATGTACAGGAGACGCAGGGGGACTAGGGGAAGAATGGGAGGGACCAAGAAGAGAGTCCAGAACCCAACTAAGGGGAAGTCATGAGCTTGATGCAGGAGAGCATATGATAAACCTTTTCGAAGGCCTAGGTTGGGTAGGGTGAGGAATTCCTTATCAAGAGAGGTGTCGAGGAGATTAACCTTCACATACCAAAAATCCCATAGAACCTGAGAGATATTTCCCTTGGTGCTATCATGGCTTGGAAAGGGGGTGGCATGTTCTGAAGTTACATAGCACGCAACACCTATGGTTGGCTGGAAGGCAGAACACCTACAGTTGGTTGGTCACAACTTCTAAAACATAAGTATTTATTTATTATGTGTAATTAAATTTAAAAAACATGGTTAGATACTTCCATTGGTGCCTGTTATTGTAAGTATAGTATATATCTGAATAGGAGGATATTGAATCCTACCTCAAAAAAATAAGGAATGTATAAAAAAAATCCCCCCTATGAATATAGTCATGAATATAACTACATGTGTGTACCTCCTCTGCGTGTAGTAGGACATTTTGTTGTAATAGGATTCCCAAGAAAATAAAATTGGTTTAAAGAAATAAGAGGGAATAATCATTTCTGAGAGGAACAAAATATTGTAGTAATGGCATGTTGAATGTATGAGAAGGAAAATAAACCTTTGATACCCCGAGGAGGCCAAGTCCTGAGTCATATGGTATCCTTAAGAAATACCATATTATATTAAGGAGCCTTAAGCCCCATATAAAACCCCACATCGAAATGGAAGGATGACAAAATGCAAATCCTCATAGAGATAGTAGAATAATCCCTTACAAAGGTTAAAAGTAAGGGTTCATATTCCTTGAAGGCCTAGTGAAACCATGAGAAAGAACTTGGAAGAATACTTGAATAGTTAAGTTCATATTTGGGCTACTATCCATGAGAAAACCCATATTTTCAGCCTGAAGAAATTAAAGTTGTTAAATCGACGTAGCGATTAGATCCTGGCCATTTGTCAGAAGGTGTATTCAGCAAAGCACCTTGGAGCAGGGTTGACGAGAGACTCCGATGGAAACATCTTATAGATAACATGAGTCGTTGAATCTATGGATTAATGGTCCTAGCAAATTATGGACCATTGTTCTTAGCATTAAGTCCATCGAAGGTCAAACCATCAGAGTGATGGGTGTGAAGTTGTGTTGGGACTTCGACAGGGAAAGGTTCAGAGTCATTGATAATCATTGATATATTAGAGGGTGGAAAGGTGGAATACCAACCATTGATATTGGGTGTGAGGAACATGGTTCCAGATCACAGTTCCATACCTTATCATATAAGTGCAAGGAGAGAGAGATAATGGTGTCAACATGTTGTGTCCTACCAACAGAGAAGCCAACGTGTCCCGGAGGATGAAAGGTGTTGATTCCTAGTTTTTCAAAAGGATGAGAATGAGCCCTATTAGGATTATGAATTTTGGGGGTTCGCCCCTAATTATTTACCATTTGATCTGAGATTCAACAGATATCGATTGTTTATCAATCGTAGAGTCATTTCGAGAGACCTAGACTATTGGATCCATTAGTATGTGTACCATCAAAGTTCGATGGTTAGAACGATCTTGTATGCCTGAGTTGCAGGCAATCCTATGGAGAAAAATCCAAGAGGAAATATAGATCGTTGATCAAAGAATAGAGGCATGGTGTGATTACAATCATTGATTCACCATGGGACCTACCAGTGCCTTTGGTGAGTATTAACAAGGGATGTGACGAATGGGTGACGGAGGTGCCAACAGGGTAGTTAGAATGTCTCAGGGAGGAAAGGTGTCAGTACCTAATTAGATAATTTAAGTACTCAACAATGACGTGTAAGCCACAAAGTATCCCCATGTGTCACAACATTTTGGAATTTGGAGAAGTGGTTCTTATTCCATTATGAGTGCCACGTGGTAGGTATATGGTGGTAACCATGGTTGATGTTGCATATGAGTGGCTATATCTGGACTATCCATCATATGGGTGACAGTCAAAGGGAGTTACATTCATGGAAGGGAATGCACTCCGATGGGAGGAACTCCAAGGGAGACACAGAGTCGTAAATTTAATCAAGAGAACCCTTCACTATTGGATCCAAAGATACTCAAATCCAATGGGAGGAACTCTGAGGATTGATATAGATCGTTGATTGGAGAAGGGATGCATCATAATAGCATTCGTTGATCTGGTGTAAGTTCCACATGGACGCGCTAGAATATGTCAAAGGGGTGATGACATCATGATGATGTGGTATGCCAGTACGGAAGCCAACGTGACTGTCGAGGCGACATGTCTCACCAGTGGATTATATAAGGAACACGTGTGCCCTAGAGGGGGTCAAAACCCCTTAGATCAACATTTTCAATATAGACCGTTAGATTTGGTTATAGAGAAATATCGGTTGTACATTAGAGGAAGTTGGATTAACCGAGAGGCTTGGAAGGAGGAAAATTCCAATGACAATGAGGTTTCATGGTTAACGACAGTTGTTGATCAGTGACCCATCATGATGTAATCATGATCGTAAATCATATGTGGACCCCACCAGTTTCGTTAATAGAAGGAGGAGAGACAAGAATTAATCCTCATGCTAGTTAAGATCACTGATACATTTAGAGTTGTAGGATACTCGCCCCAAGGGCGGTTGTATATGGTGTAGTCTCGATATGGGATTTTCGTCGAGACGTTTAGTGTTGGGATGTTGATGAATACCCCTCATGCTAGTTGGGATGTCAAGTCATTTAGAATCATCAGATGAGGGGACTGAGGACCGTTAGAGAGAGGAAAGGTCTATTTAAATGGACATCGTTTGAACTTCTAGAAAAGGTATCTTCCACCCATGAGGATTAATTCCCAATGAATATTGTGAGGTCCCATGGATTTGGAACCATGAACCAGATAGCCAAGTAGTAAGTACCACGTTGGAGCTACATATGTGCCGCATTGGATGATGCAAACGTTATAAATCCACATGGCATTGAGGTGGCGTTGGGCCAATAAAGGTCAAGAATCTTTTGGAAGTCATAGCTTCTAATCTAGAGGTTGTTTTTGAGAAACATTCGTCATTGGAAATATCGTGACAAATAGAAGACGATGGCTCCCTCGAGAAGAGGTTTTGAGAGAATTGAAGATAAGTAAAATTCTATTACCCCACCTCTTAAAAGGAACTTAGGGGTTTGGTTGTGTTACACATGTCAAATTTAAAATCTTATTTTATTCTAGTGCAATTGATAGTTTCAGTTAACCATCTTCATTACAAAAAAGTGGGTTGGCAGCCTATGAGCATGACAACTTTAAACAAGTTGATATGGATTATGGAGAAAAGTAAGCAGTAGGACCTAGTATTGAGCAATGTTTTATAAACATATGGGTGTGCACAACTAGGTTAAAAGTGTACATCACTGCCTTGGGTACATATGATCTAATTATTGGTATGGACTGGATAGAAGCTCAGTGACATTTCATATACTATTTCATGAAGAGAGTGATTTGTTTGGAATATGAGGAAACTTGGTAAATTGAGATCCATGGTATCAACATGAAGATTTCCTTATGTTTCATATTGACAATGAAAATTAAACATTACATGAGTAAAGGATGGTGATTGTACATAGAGGAGGCAATAAGTGATGGAAAGGAACCCCATTTAGATTAGTACTTGGTGATTTTATAATTCAAGGATGTTTTCCCAAATATTTTCTTGGGTTACATCCAAAGAGGGAACTTGATTTCATGACTCACCTAACACCCAACATGGAGCCAATATCCAAGACATCATACATGAAGATCGCTCCAAAACTTTGTGAGTTGCAAATGTAGCTGAAGAAACTGTTGGAATTGGGATTTATTAATCCCAATGTTTCACCTTGGGGTGCACCAGTAATATTCGTCAAAAATAAGGATGGTTCCTTACAATTGTGCATAGATTACATGGATTTGAATAAATCCACAATGAAGAATAAGTACCCAATACCTCAGATAGATGATCTCTTTGATCATATGAAAGGGGAAATGGTTTTCTCAAAAATAAATCCACAATTAGGCTACCGATATTTAAGGATTAAGGAAGGTGACAATCCTAAGACCACCTTTAAAAATTTTCTTGGGAACTAAAAGTTCATAGTTGTGTCATTTGGTTTGACCAATGCACTAGTTGTATTCATGAGCCTCATGAATAGTGTATTCTAGAATTAATTGTTGGAACATCAAGCATTGATGGTTCATCACACATCTCCTAAGTTCAGTCAGTTGGGAGGTTGACCTACATCCTAACACAATCAGTCGAGCGATTGACCAGATATCTACATTAGTCAATTGAGTAGTCGGCATGCCTATCGATTAGACAATCGACTAGTAGTTGAATATAGTCGGGTGGTGGATCAACCAACCCAACAATCAAATATGAGTTGTATGCATATGAATTCGATTTGAGCATCGCTATCAAGTCAAATCGACAACACATATTTGACAGATTCAAGTCTAACAATAGACGGTTACATGTGGACAATATCTTCCTAATTCTTTAGAAGTTGGTTAGATATTGAGGCTATAAATAGCAGACCCATTGGTTCATTATCATAAATTGATTGAATTGATATCATATGGATATATCAAGATCCAATATGCATTGTGATGTTTTGATCACAATGCACTTTTCTTAAGTGTTGTAATGGTGTCTTTAGACAACATCTTTTGTCTTCGAAATTTGTATTCCCACTTCGATTATCTGCAGAATTGTCTATCTATTTCATTACAGGTTCTGCCCCTTTCCCCAACATGGTATCAGAGTCAATGGTTTAATACATTTATTGTTATCTAGAAACATTTTTGAGTCGGATATGTTGTGTGATTGACTCTAGGATGGTGGTTTGTTTATTGGAAATTTGAAGAAAATATGTTTGTCTAGATATGGAAGATGGCTTCAAAGATTGATCTTGTAGTTTTTAATGGATCAAATTATGCAACATGGATACCAGATATAGAAACCCTATTGAAGAGAAAAGGACTTTGGAAATATATGAATATTACATTTCCATATCCAACAAATGATCATGAAAAGTTCATTTTTTATGGAATGAAGGATGAGGCTACGGGGATCATCACGACCTATATCTCGTAGGATATTTGGTTTCACCTTAGTGGAATTGACTACCCTCATCAATTCTGGAGGAAGTTAAAGTCTTTGTTGAACTAAGTCGATGAGAGCCACATCATGCAGTTGGAGAACTATTTTATCTCTCTCGATCCTCATTCATTTGATAGAATAGAGGATTATTTGGCATGTGTCAAAGAACTCCAATTGAAATTGGGTGAATGTAGAAAGAACTATCAGAAAAAGGGTGGAAAACTCATCGATATGGTCCTAATGAATTTGATAACACCATTCGACATGTTCATCTCAAATTTCCGCATCAACTAGAAAGAACACAAGGAAGATGGTAAGGATTAATACTTTGAATATTTATGTGGTGCTTTGATTATTGATCAACAAAGACTTCTTGAAGAAGGCAATATTGGTGGTAAACATCAAGCCCACTTGCTCAAGGGAAATAGAAATATGGATCCTAGAGATTGAGTACAGTTTGATACCTCTACATAGTGACCTAGAAGCCATTACCAAAAAGCTAAGGTACAGATAGATGTACCATAATGAATTCGAAAGAAAAAAAAATGTCAGTACTATGGAAAGACTAGATATGTAGAGAAAGTCTGCTATAAGAAGAGAGACTATTTATAGGAGAAGGTTAAACACCTAAAAGGAAATGTTCCCCCTGAATCTTGACCCACTGATAATTTCTCCTTGCAAGTCATAATTTATCATGCCTTGATGTTGCATTCTACATAGAATGAATGGGTAGTTGACTTTGTGTGCACTCATCACATGGTTAATGATGCCTCCTTGTTCACGTGATTGGATGAAGATAAGGAGAGGAAAATCTATGGTGCTGATAATTTTTCTCTCAATTTTGTTGTTCAAAGTGATGTTACATGTCAACACGGGAAAATTGTCAATGTCTATCATGTGCCAAAATTTAGTCCCCATCTATTATACGTTGCTTAGTTAAAAAAGAAATGTAAGGTTGTGAAATTTTGGCTAGATTGGCTCTATGTCTGTGATTTGAAGAAAGGAAATTTGATTTCCATCGAAGAGCTTCTCGACTTGAAGAATAGTTTGTATAAATTATATGACATGTCTCAAATCGACAGTGAATTCACTACTATTGTTTCTGACACTAATGAGTGAATTCATATTTGGCATGAGGGACTTGAACACCTGAATTTCCAAAGTCTACAAGAGTTTGTAAAGGTTGTGTGCTTGGAAAGCATCATCAAGCATATTTTTAATATGGTAAAGCATGGAAAGAACATAACCTACTGGAGATGATTCATAGTGTTTTTTGTTGCATCAATATACCTTCACTTGTAGGTGAATGGTATATTTTGATTTTCATTGATGATTTCTCTCATTTCATGTGGGTCTATTTTTTGAAGAACAAGAACCTTATCTTTGAAAAGTTCAAGGAGTTTAGAGTCTCTGTTGAAAAGAAATGTGGCTGACCCATAAATTTCATGAGATCAAAATATGGTGGTCAAGATGTAAATTGACCTTTTGAAGAATACATGGTTCGATTAGGTATTGACTGCAAATGGTCAATTTATCACACACCTTAGAAGAATGTCATTGCAGAATGCAAGAATCATACTTTAGTCGAAATGTCTAGATGTATTTTGCAGGATAAATATATTCCTCCTCGCTTCTGAGATGAAGTGTTGTATTGTGAAAACTATATGCTCAATCACATCATGATTCAATTTGTTACTTCCATGACTCCAATCGAATGATGGTGTGGAAATAAGCCTTCAGTCATCCACTTCCATGTGTTTGGATGTGTTTCCTAGTCTCACATTTTCGATGATTTCAAAAATAAGTTTGATGCAAATATTCATGCTTGAATCATGATGTGATACTCTTAAGAGTTGAAATCCTATCGCTTGTTTTATCCTGTCAAAGGAAAAATCATTATCAAAAGAAATGTATGGTTTGATGAGAGGTATTATGGAATTAATTTTTTGAATGCCTCCTCTTGATTGATACAATATAATCCCTTTGATGTTGTCTCTGACATTGTTTCTCTTGTTCCATTCTTTAGTCATTTGACTAGACAGTTGAACTTTGTTCTTGTTTCAACTTGACCGTCGACCTTCACCTTGACTAGTCCATTGATTTCTATTTTGACTAGTATTCCATCTTTTTCGACCAAAAACTCTATGAATTCTGATCGAACTACTACAGTGAACCCTATTTCACATGTTTCTTGTCTACCTATATGGCTTTCCAAGACAATTGAAATTTTTGGAGCTGACATCGGTGATGTCTCCTCCAAATAGAAAAACTCGAAGCCAAAAGAAACATGCCATCATTGCCTTGATGACTTGTCTACTTGAATATTTTGACCCTTTTTCCTACTTATATGCTCAAGAAAAACCTAAATGGGAATAGGCCATGCAGACAAAAATTGATTCTTTATTGAAGAATCTGATATGAAATTGGTGCTTTGTAATTTACACCTTGACCTCGATTTAACAAGATCTTTTATGATAATGCATGTGAATTATATGAGCAGTGAAAAAACATAAAGAATGAATAATCAAATATTCAAGGAGATAATTGTAGCCAACAAAAAGAATAAAACAATCAACATAATTAAATACTAGAACTTGATAACGGAGTTCGACACAAATTTCCTACGTCTTCGGGCCTTTGTCTTTAGTGGGGGAGGCTTCTTTATTATTCCTCAATGCTAAAAAATATTCTTCAAAATTAGATCACTCAGTTATCTGACTGACTCAGTTGTAATCTTCTTTGTCTCAGGAACTCGATGCATCAGACGACACTTAAAAAGGTGGAGTAGAACTCTCGGAATAAGCCTCACAAGCTCAACTACTCTTCTCAATTTATTCCCTAACTCTTTGTTAAAGAGTGACTCATGGCTTGTTTCAAAACTACATAATGCTTGGTTTATATAGTATTGGGGTTTGGCATCACATCCCAACTTCCTTCCAATATTTGGCCTCAATCTGGGCTCAAATCCTCCAAAATTAAGCAAAAATCCAATAAAATCAGCATAAAAAACACACAAAAATCCAATTCTAAAGTGGAAAACCCACTTTTGGAAAAATTTAGGCCCGATCCCCCTTTTCACCAACTCCCTAGTCATATGCACCCATGTGGATGAGTGCTAGGGTTGAATAGTTGGTTCATTCCCTTTTCTCCCGGGTTCCTTGTCAAATGGAGGGCCATGTGGACATGTGCTAATTGGTAAGGCCCAATCCTTGGCCCCTGGTCAGTGCCTTGGTTGGCAGGATATCCCTACCGACTAGGTTCTTATCCCCCAAATCTTGTGAAACATCACTTCAAATAAAACCTTTTCCACTTGGAAAATAAGGCACTACATACGCCCTAGTGGCTAGCGCATGGTAGTTAGGTTGTTTCCAAGCCCGAAGGTCGGGGGTTCGAATCCTCTGGAGGCTCAACAAATATTTGACACGACCCTTATTGGCCTGATCCAGGGTGCCACGTGGCATCCTCTGATTGGGCCACGTGTCATGCCCTGTCTGGCTCATACAGCCCATTCAACTGCACAGTCATTGATCCAGTCAACAACACATCAACCACATATAACCTTGTCATACTGCCACCTCAATTACTTGGTTATCTTCCATACGTCCATGTGTTGAGCTTCCACTGGTGCCATGTCATCATATGGATTTCCACGTCAGCTTCCATATAGTGCCATGTGTCAATTTTTTACTAGTCCAACTACACCCTGAAAATGCCAAATTCACTTGCCACATGGCACGTTCTATTGTTTCCATGTTTCATGATGATTTTAGCATGACGTATTGCTGACATCATCTTCCACATCAATTGTGTGACCTTTGACTAGTTGACTTTGACTTTTTTTCAATTTGACCTGAACTTCAAATTGCGATATCTTTCGTATACAGAGGCCATTTTTGAAACCAAATATACCTCCAAAATTGACACCATAAGAACTACACGATGGAATTGGTTTTGTGTGAATATGAGAACTTTGAATTTTGGGCCTTTTTGGATCCATTTGGATCACACCTCCCCACTGGGACCTTTTGGTTCTCCAAAAGGTTATTACATCATTACATCAATCGATTAAAATAAACAATAAATAGTATAGACTCAACAAAACATTAACTAGACTTAGCAAGTGATTTCATAAATCAAATCACGTTTATTACCTCAAGTAGACTAGACATTGACTCGATGAAACATTTACATATCTGGCATAAAATCTTCCCAGTTCAAAGCAGATGACCCATCTCCTACTGATGTAGTTTCACGATCGTTCTTTTTCTTTTCTACAACATCCTTCTTTTGGTCTAGTACTTCATGCTTTTTGGAGCGTCTCAACTCTAGATGTAGCTTCCAACAACTATCTTCACAATGACCATTCATTTGACAATGTGAGCAATAATTTCATGTCAAGATGAATTTAATAAATAATTTCTTGGACTGAGTTGAATCTGATCCAGGTGGATATCAGTGGCCACCCACCTTTTCCAGATGGCTCAAAACAGGGTTCTGGCAATTTTGGTAATTTACTATTTTTAGCAGTTTTTCGGGTCTTGAACTTCCAGAGCCGTTTTGAGGCCCTAAACGACGTTTTTTTGGGTATCTACCAGTCATAAAATTTAATCATGGATTTTTTGTCAACAATTTTCTTCCTCGGATAGATCTTTCCAACGAGCTATCATGTGCCTAAAACGAAGATCGTATGCAAACGTTATGACCCCAAGAAGTTGATGTACTGACTTACCCAAATAAGGCCCACATGACTTTTGGTGGTTCATCTCCTAGGGTTAGGTTTTTAGATGTCTAGGGTTTTTTACACTCCTATTTATTATAAAAAGGCCTTCAGAGCCTCATTTTAATGAACTTCTTGCGAATGCGAGTAGCCGTCACATATCTTCTCAGAGATAAGATGCCACCATTCTAGCGAGTCTTTCACTCTGTATTTTTACAGTCTCTATACATTTCTTTCATTAATAGAAATAATGTATTACTGTATCTCTGTGTTTATGGTTGCATCTCTGATATGTTTTTGTGATATTATTGGATATCCGTGATATCTCTATGCATTTATTTATTATATCTCCACTCTCATTTCATGCTGAAAATAATCTGGATCAGTGGTATCGAAGCAGGCTTCTCTTGATCATTTTTGAGTGCATGTCCCTGACGAGGTATGAGTATATCAATTTGGGTCTCGAGCTTGTCTCTCTTGAAGACAATCTCTCTCGCACGCCCAAGAAGCACTTCATGGAGGAAGAAAACAAAAATGACGAAGTAGACGATCCTATCAATCTGTTGCTTGAGCAAGCTCTCACACGACAGAGGGATGAAATGATGGAGAATTTTTCCCACATCCTTCAATGTTTGTCGATAGCAACAAGAACATCTTCATCAAACAACCACTTTGAAAGAACCTCTCATATCAAGGTACAGGTTAATTTTGGTATTCCCATATTTGAAGGTCAGATAGATGCAGATGCATTAGATAAATGGTTAAATTTGTTAGAAGGTTATTTCTCTGTTCATAATTTTTCCGGCAGGGAAAATATCACCTTCGCACTCCTTAAATCTCTCCCCCATGTCAAACATTGGTGGGAAACTTACTGGAAGCAAAGTTCCACAGAGGAGTATGGAATATATGGGGTCGTGCCCACTTGGGATTTTTTTGTGGATGTTGTAAAGGAACAGTATTACCCTATTGGAAACTATGAAGACCATTACATGAGATGTACCGCACTGCGACAAGAGAGGGGCCAAGTAGTTTTGGAGTTCACCAATACCTTCCATACCTTGCGCACCAAGTTGGGTATCAAAGACTTTGAACGACAT
>JASDQU010506574.1:41954-56271 GCA_032191745.1 Picea mariana
TTAAATTAAAAACAAAATAAATAAAGAGTATGATCTTCATTAAATCTTGTAACACGGAGGGAGTAAGAAATTTTATTTATTCAAACAAAAAAAAAAATCTATTGTAATAAAACTTAAAAAAAAAGGGAATTAATTGTTTTATTATTTTGATAATTTAAAATATACTAATTACGTGAGAAAAGGGAAAAGGGTTAATTTCCACACCTACCTTTTTGAGTTCTAATTAAAAAGGGGAAAGAGGGAAAATCTTAAATATTAGGAAACTAGAAAAATAGGTAAACATAAAAAGGGAAAAGGGGGAACATAAGGGAAAAAGCGGAATGTCAAGCTTAGTAAAGTATCTACCATTTAAGATCTTTCTAATTTAAATTGAACTAGCAATGTAATAATAGGGAAAGCCATTAAAACCTGTAAGAGAATTTTGGGACACCTAGGAGTGATTCTAGGAGTAACTCTATGTCGGTGATGGAAATAAAGATAATTAATTAATTAAAGAAATTAATTTATGGAGGAATGAAGGGGATGGGTGACACTTGTACGGGGAGGAATTTTTAGGAATGGAATTAAAAAAAACTTAATTAAAAGAGATTTTAGGAAAGTAAGGAACCACGAAACTCTATATAATGAAGGGAGGAGATGGAGGTTGGATCTCTTCAGTTTGTGTAACGTTACGCTACAAAAATATCCACTTGGCTGACTTAACATGTGGGAGTTAGGATGCCCGACTTGATGAGCAGTGGTAGCTTGGCCTTGCAAGGCGAGCTGGGAGCTAGTCGAAATCTCTGGATAGTAAGTGTGTGGCCCCTTTGTGGCTCAGGGGGTTAAGGAGGAAGAAGAGTACCCCTAGCATTGGCTGGGAGGTACCGGTGAAGTCTCATCGGTCGACATGCGGGAGTTGCAAGGAGAACACGGGACGTCCACTCTGAACAGGCAACGATACTCTTTCTTCATTTTGTATGGTAAATTGTTTTAGAACTTATGCTTGAATCTACATTTTTACTTGGGTAAGTGAACTGATTGCTTAGATGGTTTTCTGAAATTTTCTTAGCCTAACTCGATGATGATATATTGACTCCCATTGCTTCATTTCCCCACATGTCTTGACCACCTTGATGTGTTGATTGTGACCTTCGTGATTGTTTAGCCTTCGTCCCTAGCTCACTAGTCCTCGCCTCAGCAGTCGGCCAGGCGCCTGATCTACGATCGACGCCTTAGCGCTAAAAGACCTATGGATCTCAATGCCCTACTTTTTTGTGTGAGGATGATGAGTGAAGGACAAACCTGTTAGCTGGCTACCCTTGATTTTTGTCCCTGGCTGATTGTTGGTTCTGCCATCTGGAAACGACCTCTGCGTGTGGGTTATCTGGTGTCCTAGTTGGTTTTCTCTATGCCTTGACTCATAAAACACCTGCAATCCTTCCATGGACTTTCCCATTGGATCCTTGCATTCTCTTACTGATGTTTGCGTTGTATTGGGGTTATAGCAATGGAAGCACGAATTGATTCCCTATCTGCAAATTTTTGGGTAATCTGGCAATGGAAAAACGCAATGGTTTCATGACTGTATTTTTTTCTATTTTGTATTCTAGCAATGGAAAAGAGAAATTATTTCATGTCGGAAAATTTTATAATTGGCATTCTGGAGATGGAAAAGAGGAATTATTCTTGTCTGCAACTTTTATATTGGGTATTCTGGCAATGGAAAAACGCAATGGTTTCATGACTGCATTTTTTTTTCTATTTTGTATTCTGGCAATAGAAAAGAGAAATGATTTCATGTCTGCAAATTTTATAATTGACATTCTGGCAATGGAAAAGAGGAATTATTCTTGTCTGCAACTTTTATATTCGGTATTCTAGCAATGGAAAACGAATGATTTCTCGGTCTGCATTTCGTTTTACCTTTGGGGTGATTTTTCCCTTGATGAAGACTGAGTTTTGCTTTAAAAATTTGTTGCCATGTGATTCCTGTTAATGCCCACAATTTGCAATTAATTGATGCCACATTTTTGCCCTTCGAAATTTGACTGAGTTGTTGTTAATATGCCCACGAAATTGCTCTGATAGACTGACTGAGTTGTTTTTTTAATACACCCACGAAATTACACTAATAGACTGACTGAGTTGTTGATTAATACACCCATGAAATTGCTTAAAAATGTTGACTGAGTTGCTGTTGAAATTGCCCACAATTTTAGCAATTTAAATCATAAACTCACTTGCTGCAATTGACCACGATTTTGCCTTTAAATTGCTGATTGCGTTTGTTGGATTGGGCATGAAGTTGCCTTGATGTTGACTGAGTTTGTTGTTGCATGACAACTAGTTGGTCCTTCTCCAGTTGGTACTGTCCCTTTTATTCTCCTTCTCCTTGAGTGTATACCCAACGTTCTCACTGCCACACTTTAATTTCCACAACGATGTTACTGGCCATGTAATTACCATGTTAATTGCAATGATAACTGCTATATTAATTGCCTTATCAATTTCCAGAATAATTGCTACAACAATGTTAATGGTCAATTGTTTCCCTTTTTGCTGTAATTGCCAGGTTAATTGAAGTTTTAAATGCTATATTATTGCCTTATTAATTGCTAGGATAATTGCTATAGCGATGTCTTTGATCCAATAATTTCCATGTTAATTGCTACCCTGAGTCAATGGTCACTCGATTCCTTCTTATTGATAAAATGCCGCAGCGAGTTAAATGGGTAACAGTTATGTAAATTGCCTTGTTATTGCACTATTAATTGTTATGTTAACCATCATATAAATTGCCTTGATACTGTTATACTAATTGTTATGTTAACTAGCATGATAATCGCCTTGTTAGTGCTATATTACTTGTTATAAAAATAGTCATGCAAACTACCCTGTTATTGCTAAATTAATTGTTATGTTAATCATTATGTTAAATGCCTTGTTAACTGCTATAATACATTGTTATGTAATAGATATGTAATTACCTTGTTGATTTTCTACAACAATGTTATTAGCTAGCAGTTTCCCCCTCAATGATAATAAACAGCTAGTGTGGTTAGTTCAGTCATTATAGCTAGACTAATGTTTAGTTTTAACTGTTCATACGTGCTAAAGGTGGCATTCCACTTTAAGAATATTAATGTTGTTATTCAAGTTTATGGCTAGTTGGATGGGGATTCAGATTAATATAGAATTGTCCATTTAGGTTGTAATAAATATTAAAATTAGTATGGTGAGTAAAGACTAGATTGAAAATTTAGACTTGCTAATTTAGATATGTAATTGATGTTAGTTGGATTTATAGATATCGCCTAATTGGTAACTCGGACTCGCTAAATTTGAGTCGTAATTCATGTTAAGTTCGGTTGGTAACTCGTTGACTAATAGGATTTAGACTGGTTAATTGATCTGTAATTAACGCCAATTTAAATCATAGATATTGACCTTTTAGCCTTGATTAATGGTTGGTTTGTTGACAAAGTCATTTTTAGCTTGTGCTTCCCATTGAGGGTGTTGTTGTTTAATATTAATTAATGTTTGTATGTGGTTTTGTAAACGTTCAATGTGATTGGTTTTGCTCATTGTAAGGGTTCTAGTTACTTTTGTAGTTAATTTTGGGTACGTTGGGTTGTTAGGATGATTGTCCTTAGCTTAGTAGGTTTGGTCTGCTTGTGTCAGGCGGGATGTAGACACCTCCTTGTTCCTCAGAACAGTCGCCATCCTTGAGACCTTAAATGGTCAAAATCAATGGGAGCTTGGGCTTGAGCGTTGCTATGTGTCCTGGAGGTCCTAACCATTGCAGGGTAGGACGATCAGGTAGTCATTCTTATTCTTCGTCAGTTGAATGTCATACATTGCTTCCAGGTGCTTGATGTGCTTTTATGTTAGGTTGTTATGTTGTTGTTGTTGTGTGAGTTGCATGTGTTGTGTTTGCCGTTGTGTTGTGATGTTGAGTATAATGTCATTATTACCTTCCTACACACACACACACAAAAAAATAAATAAAAATTAAGGGTGCTTTTACCGGTTGTACATCGTAGGAGTCGTACCGGATGGGGATGTCACAATCAAGGTTATTATTTAAATGGATTTTGATTTATTAGTTGAGAAATATGACCTTGAATATAAAGACGTGGTGCCATTTAATACAAATTTGCAAGTTATGTTTTTCTTTGAAATGGATTCAACTCTTTCCAGTTGGTGCACAAATTCAAAGTTTGCTAACTTCCAAATTTATGTATTTCTCCTAGATGCATGGAAATCTTTCAATTCAAGTGGAGAGAATGGATTTTCTTCAACATTATCCCTATCATAGTGTAATGGTTGATGTAACTATATGCAATTGATATCATTATTCAATTATGACTGCCATATACTGGAGCCCTAACATATGATGATGTTAGTTTTCTAGATTCAACATCATTTTTCTTCTTGGTATGTACTGAAGTCTAGTCTAAGATAAAATATAGTATTTATCCCTACCATGCACATGATTTGATTTCAATTATTTCTATAAACTATAATAGAAAAATCATTAATGAAATATCCCCATAAAATTTTAAATCAACAATAGTTAGTAGTTTCTTATTGATTCTAAACAAGTTGTAGATATGTGTGCATATTAGACTTAGTTTAAACATACAAATCCTTGCAAATGGTAGGAAAAAATAAACCTTATTATTATAATAGCATGCATACATAATTTGTAAACATCACCCTTCTATATCTATTATTTTAATTAAGAATCATCATTTATCGACATCATCCTACTTCATTTATAATTAATAATTATGGAAAAGACCATTTTTAAATTAACAAAACCTATCTTAGAATAGTATTAGAGACATATTAAAAAAATTCAAGAAAAAGTAGAATGTAATTCAATTAAATTTTAAACCTTAATTTATAAAAGTTGTCAACATAGAAAAAAAAATATCAAAATTCTAAACAATTTCTATCTACAAAGTTACAAGGTTCCAATCAATATTATTCATGTCCTTTCAAAATAATTTCATTGGAGGCCTTGACCCATCCTTTTCAATGGATTTCCCAGACCTTCCAAGTCAAATTCATGAATACCTTTGACCCATCATTAATGAAATATATAAAAGACATGTTTAGAACACTCTTAAAGAATGTGAAATAAATGAAATATAAATCGTTCGAGGAATTTCAACAAAAATAATTGCTAGCTAAGGATACTAAAATTACAATCTAAGGAAACAAGAAGCATTGTGCATAGAATAGGAAAATTTGATGAATATAGTCTGGTTAGTTGTGAGGTTGGCCTACATCTGAACAAAATCAGTCAATTGATTCACCAGATATCTACATTAGTCAGTTGAGTAGTCGATATGCCTATCGATCGGACAATCGACTAGTAGTTGAATATAGTCGGGTGGTGGATCGCCCAACCCAACAATTGAATATGAGTTGGATGCATAGGAAGTCAATTTGAGCATCGTTATCAAATCGAATCGACAACTCATATTTGACAGAGTCAACTCTAACAATAGACGGTTACATGTGGACAATATCTTCCTAATTCTTTAGAAGTTGGTTAGATATTGAGACTATAAATAGCAGACCCATTGGGTCATTATCATCAAGCGATTGATTTGATATCATGTGGATATATCAAGATCCAATATGGATTATGATGTTCTGATCACAATGCACTTTTCTTAAGTGTTGTAATCGTCGTGTATTTAGACAACACCTTTTTTCTTCGAAATTTGTATTCCCACTTCAATTATCTGTAGAATTGTCTATCTATTTCATTACAGGTTCTGCCCCTTTCCCCAACATGGTATCAGAATCAATGGTTTAATACCTTTCTTTTTATCTGGAAACCTTTTTGAGTCGGATATGTTGTTTGATTGACTCTAGGATGGTTGTTTGCTGATTAGAAATTTGAAACAAGCATGTTTGTCTAGATATGGAATATGGATTCAAAGATTGATCTTGTCATTTTGAATGGATCAAATTATGCAGTATGGATACCAGATATGGAAACCTTGTTGAAGAGTAAAGGACTTTGGAAATATATGAATATTACATTTCCATATCCAACATACGATCATGGAAAGTTCATTTTTTATGGAAAGAAGGATGATGCTATGGGGATCATCACAACCTATATCTCGTAGGCGATTTGGTTTCACCTCAGTGGAATCGACTACCCTCATCAATTATATAGGAAGTTAAAGTATTTGTTGAACTTATTTGATGAGATCCACATCATGCAGCTAGAGAAATATTTTATCTCTCTCGATCCTCATTCCTTTGATAGAATAGAGGATTATTTGGCATGTGTCAAAGAACTCCAGTTGAAATTGGGTGAATGTGGAAAGAAATATCAGAAAAAGGGTGGAATAATCATCGATATGGTCCTGATGAATTTGATAACACCATCTGACGTGTTTGTCTCGAATTTCCACACCAACTGGAAAGAACATAAGGAAGATGGTAAGGATTACAGCTTTGAATATTTATATGGTGTTTTGATTATTGATCAACACAAACTTCTTGAAGAAGGTAATATTGGTGGAAAACATCAAGCCCACTTGCTCAAGGAAAAGAGAAATATGGATCCTAGAGATCGAGTACGATTTGATACCTCTACATAGTGACCTAGAATCCATTACCAAAAACCTAAGGTACAAATAGATGCACCATAACAAAGTTGAAAGAAAAATACATTCCAGTACTATGGAAAGACTAGATATGTAGAGAAAGTCTGCTATAAGAAGAGAGACTATTTAGAGGAGAAGGTTAAACACCTGAAAGGAAATGTTCCCCCTAAATCTTGACCCGCTGATAATTTCACCTTACAAGTCATAATTGATCATTCCTTAATGTCTCATTCTACATAGAATGAATGGGTAGTTGACTTTGGGTGCACTCATCACATGGTTAATGATGCCTCCTTGTTCAAGTGGTTGGATGAAGCTAAGGAGAGGAAAATCTATGGTGTTGATAATTTTTCTCTTGATTTTGTTGTTCAAAGTGATGTTACATGTCAACATGGGAAAACTGTCGATGTCTATCATGTGCCAAAACTTAGTCCCCATATGTTATATGTTGCTTAGTTAAAATAGAAATGTAAGGTTATGGAATTTTGGCTAGATCATCTCTATGTCTGTGATTTGAAGAAATGAAATTTGATTGCCATCGAAGAGCTTCTCGACTTGAAGGATAGTTTGTATAAATTATATGACATGGCTCGACCCAACAATCAACTCACTACTATTGTTTTTGACACTAATGAGTGAAGTCATATTTGGCACGAGAGACTCGAACACCTAAATTTTTGAAGTCTACAGGAGTTTGTAAAGGTTGTGTGCTTGGAAATCATCATCAAGCACATTTTAAATCTAGTAGAGCGTGGAAAGAACATAACCTACTGGAGATGATTCATAGTGTTTTTTGTTGCATCAATATACCTTCACTTGCAGGTGAATGGTATATTTTGACTTTCATTGATGATTTCTCTCATTTCACATGGGTCTATTTTTTGAAGAAAAAGAACCTTGTCTTTGAAAAGTTCGAGTTTAGATTCTTTGTTGAAAATAAATGTGGCTGACCCATCAAGTTCATGAGATCAAAATATGGTGGTCAATATGTAAAATGATCTTTTGAAGAATACATAGTTTGATCAGGTATTGACTAGAAATGGTCGATTTCTCACACACCTTAGAAGAATGTCATTACAGAACACAAGAATCATACTTTAGTCGAAATGACTAGATGTCTTTTGCAGGATAAATATATTCCTCCTCACTTTTGAGATGAAGTGTTGTATTTTGAAAACTATCTACTCAATCACATCATGATTCAATTTGTTCCTTCCATGACTCCAATCGAATGATGGTGTGGAAATAATCCTTTAGTCAGCCACTTCCATGTGTTTGGATGTGTTTCCTAGGCTAACATTTTTTATGATTTCAAAAATAAGTTTGATGCAAATATTCATGCTTGAATCATGATGGGATACTCTGAAGAGTTGAAATCCTATCGATTGTTCGATCCTATTAAAGGAAAAATCATTATCAAAAGAAATGTATGGTTTCATGAGAGGTATTCTGGAATTAAGTTGTGTATGCCTCCTCTTGATTGATACAAGATAATCCCTTGATGTTGATTTGACATTGTTTCTCTTGTTCCATTCTTTAGTCATTTGAATAGACAGTTGAACCTTGTTCTTGTTTCAACTTGACCATTGACCTTCACCTTGACTAGTCCGTTGATCTCTATTTTGACTAGTATTCCACCTTTGTCGACCGAACACTCTATGAATTATGATCGAACTACTACAGTGAACCCTATTTCACATGTTTCTTGTCTACCTATATGGGTTGCCAAGACAATTGAAATTTTTGGAGCTAACATTAGTGATGTCTCCTCCGAACAACAAACTTGAAGCCAAAAGCAACATGCCATCATTTCCTTGATGATTCGTCTACTTGAATCTTCTGACCTTGTTTCCTACTTATATGCTCAAGGAAATCCTAAATGGGAATAGGCCATGCAGACAAAAATTGATTCTTTGCCGAAGAATTTGATCTGAAATCGGTTCTTTGTAATTTACACCTTGACTTCGATTTAACAAGATCTTTTATGACAATGCATGTGAATTATATGAGCGGTAAAAAACTTAAAGAATGAATAATAAAATATTCAAAGAGATAATTGCAACCAACAAAAAGATTAAAATAATCAACAGAATTAAACAACAAAAGTTGATCACGAAGTTCAACACAAGTTTCCTACGTCTTCGGGCCTTTGTCTTTAGTGAGGGAGGCTTCTTTATTATTCCTCAAAGCTAAAAAATATGCTTCAAAATTAGATCACTCAGTTATTTGATTGACTCAGTTGTACTATTCCTTGTCTCGGGGACTCAACGCAAGAGATGACACTCAAAAAGGTGGAGTATAACTCCCGGAATAAGCCTCATAAGCTCAACTTCTCTTCTCAATTCGTTGCCTAACTCTTTCTTCAAGAGTCACTCATGGCTTGTTTCAAAACTACATAATGCTTGGTTTATATAGTATTGGGGTTGGACATCAAAACCCAACTTCCTTCCAATATTTGGCCTCAATCTGGGCTCAAATCCTCCAACATTAGGCAAAAATCCAATTAAATCCAAATAATATGAAACACCAATCTGGGCTCAAATCCTCCAATCTGGGCTCAAATCCTCCAACAATATGAAACACTAAAGGGGAATAATATGAAACACCAAAAGAGGCAAATGAGGTGGGCAGGAAATGGAGGAAATATTGAAAGCACCGAGAGGACACTAAGGCTATTTGCATGTACTCGTGTTGGAGATTATGAGTAAATGTGTTGAACAATCCTTATATTATTGATGGACAAGTGTATATTATCTTTTAACTCGAAACCCAATATCTCATATAAAATGGTTCACCCAGGGATTAACATAGGATTTCAGTTTTCACTTATAGACCCTATCTCCCTAATATTATAGACCCTACCTCCCTAATATTGACATAGTGTTCAAGGACATATAATTATCTAATATTTATGAATAAAAAAATGCATGAAATGATTTATCCACAAAATGATATATTTAATTTTTTCACTCATCTTATTAAAAAAATTGATATAACAAATGGTAATTTTTTCTACAATTATGAGCCTCATTTAATTTACAACTAATAAAACAAATAAAAATTTTGATACAATTATGAAATATATATATATATAATTTAAATTTGTTGTAGAATGTAAAGGTGTCTCCATTTGCTTCCCTTCAAAGGTGGAGAGGAAACACATACAAAACTATGGTTATTGTAAAAACAATATTCTGATATATAAATATTTCAATGATTTATCAAGGTGCCTCAAATTGGGTAGATTCCTTACGAGAGACTTATCCAATAACATTTGGCCTTCAAGGATCAACAAAATGAGTCTTTAGTGACGGTCCAAGTCTCCCTCCATCGGTTTTCAGCATCGGTTTTCAGCTTAGTGGCTTCTTTGGGAGATATTACCTAAGTCCTCATTATTTACACCCCAATACTCCTTAATCATTACCTCGTGTTCCTTCTCGAGTTGATCTCCAATTCCAAACTATATATCATATAGAACATGTTGGTATGGTTATAAAACTTTCAAGTAATCATTGTTATACTTGTACTTACATCATTATACGTAATGAAAATGACATCCTTATTATTATTCCATGCTCAATAGGGAATATAGAGATGTCAAATCAATACTTTATATATAAAAGTATAAATTTTTAAAATGTTGTGATATTGGTGTATTAAATTTAATATTTTGAAAATATATTTTATTTTGAATTTTTGATACTTTTAATTTTATTTTATGATTGGTTAAATATAGTAAAGTGACAATATATCCTTGTGTGGACAATAAATTTTCATATTAAAAAAACAATTAAAACTATAAAAAATAAAAATTTGAAATTGGCACCTAATTTTAGCACAACTATTTTATTAATGTTGTTAAATACATATCTTAATAACGGTAATACATAATGTGTATATGCATTATTTTTGTTTTCCTCATATATATATATATATATATATATATATATATATATATATCCACGTATTGTTGTATATATATCATGAAATTTGTAGAGATTTATCATAATAAATAGACATAAGAAAATGAACATCCACATATTGAAACCTTTATTGCTATACAAATGTCATGAGATTTGTATTATCCACATGAGATTTAGTTGAGATTTAGTTGTCATAATGGGATTTAGCCATTTTCATGGACACCTCTTCTTCTATCATTGTTTTGATTGTCCTTGGCTAGGTATGGAGCATTAGCATGCCATTTTTTGTGGCATTCATGTGCATATCACCGAGAACATGATATTTACTTGAAGTACTGATAATGATTTAGGACGATGTGGAACTGGAACTTCCTCCATTCATCCTTTCTCTTTTAGATCCTACTTTTGATTTTATGCATCTTTGCAATTGTCCCTTCTTATTAAGGTTGGATACCATGAAAGACCTATGAGATTTAGATAACGTCAATGCCATATCACATATCTACAAATGATAAGTTATTGTATATTTGTCACTTAAAATTCATTGTACTTTCCAACAAAAGAAATATTCAAAGAGTATATTAATGTTTGAAAAAGAAACAAGAAATTAGAGTATTATCTCGGACGTTAAAAAGAAATTAGAAGTCGACCAACTTATAGTACATTCATTTGAAAGTGTGCAAGGAGGAATAACAAACAAAAAAATTGGAAATCTTTTACAAGGAAATCCATCTTAAAAACGAATGTGTGGGAAACTACCAATATAATATGTAAGGAGGGTCATCCACAGTTTGTAGACTCATTGCATTTTGTTGTCGGCCAACCATTTACATCAAGGAAGTACCTTCTCCAGTGGAGTATAGTTATCGAATGATAAAAAAAGAAAGAATTGTCGTCAAAATTAAAGCCCAACAAAACCAAATACCTTGGAAAATATAGAAAAATATAAGTTATTTAAAGGGGGGAAATAACATGCTAATTATGTGAAAACATTCAACAAATTTGACTAGAGCCTTTAATTTAATGACACACTCAACAAAGGTCTAGGGAAGACATATATGTCCTTAATGCTCTTAATGAAGGAAAATTCAAAAATAGTTGACCACGTTTGATTTCATTCATACCATCTAAAAAATTTGTAAGCAAAGACCACAAATATAGATCAAATAAAAGAAATGGTTGTGAATTGAAGAGAAGAGAAGCTTACAACAATGACTAACCTATGGTCACTCTAATAATTTGTAATGTTGAGAAGAGATACCTCTTGCATTACCACTTCTCAAAAGTTGTTTTCACTACTCATGCACCCATCATCAATGCTACACTAGAGTGTTGTGTTCTGTAAAGAACCTTGTCGTTATGACAACAAGCCTCACATAACAAGTGAATTTTTTTTATTTTTTATTTTTGTGTGTGTAGGAAGGTAATAATGACAATATACTCAACATCGCAACACGATGACGAACACAACGCATGCAACTCATGCCACAACAAACATAATGGCCTGACATAAAAGCACATCAAGCACCTGGAAGCAATGTATGACATTCAATCGACGAAGAATAAGAATGAATACCCTCCCGTCCTACTCTGCAATGGTTAGGACCTCCACGAAACATAAGCAATGCTCAAGCCCAGGCTCCCATCGATTTTGACCATTTAATGTCTCAAGGTTGGCGACTATTCTGAGGAACAAGGAGGTGTCTACATCCCGCCCGACACAACAGACCAATCATACTAAGCTAAGGACAATTATCCTAGCAACCCCACGCACCCAAAATTAAATACACAAGTGACTAGAACCCTTACAGTGAGCAACCAATCACATTAAATGTTTACAAAACCAAGTACAAACATTAATTATAATGAACAACAACACCCTCAATGGGAAGCACAAGCTAAAAATAACTTTGTCAACAACCCTTCCCTTTAATCATGTTCGAAATTAATCGATAATTACAATTTCTACATTAACCTTAAATACAATCTACCTGGGCAATTCTAAATTGAGCAAGTAGGGATTTTTCTTGCCTCCAAGTTAAATTTCTTACTCACCTCAATTTCAAAACTAATGTGGATATATATTTTAGTTAACCCGCCACATTATATTATTTATTTATATTAAATCTTATTCCATGAACCATACATATACTACACACCATCTTGTATCTTTATAACTAAATTAATTTAAATTTGAGAGACTTCAAAACTAAATAATTTAATTAACTTAAATTACATAACAAACTATTTTCAGTATTAATGATTAATAATCATATTTATTTCATTTAAAAAGGTCAAACATCACATCTATCCCGAAGCTTAGATTCTAAATACTACATTTTCCAGAATGCAGAACAAGATATATGTCTTATAATATGGTTCAACACTCATGACCTTTTTATTTTTCATATTATCGTTGTAAGCCTTTATATATATGATTCATACCATTCTACATATTGAGAAATACAACCCAATACTTGCATGTTGTTACTACTTAAAATCTGGTAATTAAAGTATGTGTTCATATTTATTATTTAAATCTGGAAATTAAAAGTATGAGTTCATAATTCACAACATACTAAAATAATCCTGATATTATAAATAACTAGAGATTATTATTTACTCTTAAATATGTTTTCTGATTAAAACAGTTGATTGTTTTAAAAAAAATAATTGATAGATACGAAGGGATCCTAATTCACGGAAATTGGTACGTCTCCACAGCCGAAGGATAATGCATCCTGAATTCAAGGCTAAGTATTCTCCCTATTTATAGATTTCCAAGAAATGCTAAGGTACTGTATTCTCTCGCTAACTATGGAGTTTCAGGAGCTAAAAATAAAATGTTATGAATTTCGAACTGTTCTTGCTCTTGAATTTGTTGCTGCGTAGGGTGCTTTCACTCAGTCAACTAGGAACTCTACCTCTGCCTCTATGGGCTCTCGATCTCGAGCTGGATTAGCATAATAAATTACTGAAACGACTAAATCAATACATATGGATCGTTTTCGGGTGAGTGAGCAAGTCATGGAATGGAACAATGATAGTTGCGTTGTCAATGTAATCTTAACCATATTTACATTCATAAAAAACAAAATCAATCTAAAACTATATGATGGCTAGGATCAAGCAATCTCGTAATATACCAACTATGATTTGGAGCCAATTATTGTTGGCCAACCCGAATTCTTCATAAATAAAGTGAAAGTTTAGTCCAATGTTGCAAGAAGCGAAAGCCTTCAGACATCACAATAAAATCTCTGCGTATTCCACAACTAACTCCATCAGACATATTAGTGAAATTTTGTGGGTGTATTAAACAACAACTCAGTCAGTCTATCAGAGCAATTTCGTGGGCGTATTAACAACAACTCAATCAAATTTCAAAGGGAAAAAATGTGGCATTAGTTAATTGCAAATCATGGGCATTAACAGGAATCACATGGCAGCAAATTTTTAAAGAAAAACTCAGTCTTCATCAAGGGAAAAATCGCCCCAAAGGTAAAACGAAATGCATACAGAGAAAACATTCACTTTCCATTGCCAGAATACCCAATATAAAAGTTGCAGACAAGAATATTTCCTCTTTTCCATCGCCAGAATGCCAATTATAAAATTTGCAGACATGAAATCATTTCTCTGTTCCATTGCCAGAATACAAAATAGAAAAAAATGCATACATGAAACCATTGCATTTTTCCACTGCTAGAATACCCAAATATTTGCAAACAGGGAATCAATTCATGCTTCCATTGCTATAACCCCAATACAACGCAG
>JASDQU010506575.1:31487-45638 GCA_032191745.1 Picea mariana
TCGTGTTCCACAAAGTACTCTTTAACTTGTAATTAATTAAACTCATAAATGCAATCATCTTTTCCTTAATCTTTCGTGTTTCAAGTTTCTTTCTACTAAAGCATTTTCAAACTTTCAACCTTCAAAATCCCGATCCTCGTTTCTTTGAAAAGTTTAAAAAGGTAATTAATCATTAATCTTGATTAATCAGAGAATTAATACATGATTAGCACCTCACTAATCCCATCACAATTTCGTGATCCAGGGTTTGCTTATGATATATCTCTTGACAACAGGATCCCCGAAGTTCCAAAATGAGAAATTGCATTTTCTTTAAATCAAAGTCTACGATTAAGGTTAAGTTGTTTTCAAAATAGGATAAGTGATAACTAATATGCCTTTCACATTTAGGGAATTGAGGAAGGCAAAAAAATTTGAAACTCCAGTTTCGAAATCGCCGATATACGATAGTATTAATAACAGATAAATAGAGATATTTTCTGACGCGGAAGCGTATCTCTAGGCATATCTTTCCATTAAATCATTAATTTTTTGTCGCCTATGTATGTACGCTCGTTATAACAAAAATTAAGGGTTAATAAGGTCATGTGTTTCAAACTTCATTCTTATCCTTTACATTTGTAGCAAGTCGCATTTATCCAGTTTCATAGACACTTTCTCTGTAAACAGGTTTCTGGTCCAGTGCAAATAGCGTGGCACCTAAGAAGGAACCCAAGAAAAGTGAGGAAGTTGTAGAAAGCTTGAGTGCAGACGAAGATGTTGTATCTGATACAATACCGAATGTGATCGATTCCATAAAATCCTGGAGGCAAATTTTCAAAACTCTAGATTATGAAATTAAGAATTTCCCTCATGATGCGGACAACAAACTCTGAGACATAGCGGAGTCTCAGCTTCACAAAGTGTCTACATGGCCACGACTCATGACTTATAAAGACATGATCAGTTGGGCCTTAGAGCAAATAAATGTGTAGGCAAGAAGCATTATGGACTGTTGAGTGGTCGTCATTGGCTCTTTCAGATCGAAGCATATACAAGTAATGTATAAACTGTCTCCCAATCCTAAGTATATTTATAATAAAGAATTTGTGAGTGATTTTCAAAGGAAGGAATGTTTTTCGTCGGAACAAATGTATCTTGGCATAATCAAAGACTGGTGGAGAAACGAAGAAAAATTCAGGGTCGACACCCATGGTATTTATGCCATAGCCTCATTAAATGAGTATCTGGTTTATGTGGCAATGATGTTATGAAGACTTTTCGGGAAGAAAAGTCCTACCCATTTCCCTACAGAATGGGTACCTCTTTTGCACGAGGTAGTAGAAGGTTACAACTTCAATTGGGATAAGATATTATCTGATAACATAGTGAAGAAGGTCATGGAATATCAGATTGCAAGATCCAAAGTATGACCAGTATCTTTTTATATGTATGCATATATCATGGATGCTATATGCTTCACAACTCCTTTCCCTTTGATGAATTGGAGTTGGAATCCGACTTACCCAGAACCTATTCATGAATATCATTCTAAACTTTGGGAAGAAAATGCCAAGGACTCATTCTATGAAATCTGTCATTTCATGGTAATACCACTACATCATATGTTGTACAGCTGTACACCTCCCCACATTTCAAAGTTGGTCATAGGAAGCCTCAAGGCAGTTGTTGACTTGTTTATAGAGGAGAATTTCTCCTACACCAGAGTTTTCGAATGTTCAATCCCTCCACATGCACTCCCAAAATTCCTCCCTGACAGACTGGTGTGTAGGGAGGTAGCTCATCAAATAGTAACAGGCAGAATTGGGATAGAACTAAAGATGTCTCAAAAGAAGTCTTGGCCAGTTTTTCTCGTTCAGATTGGGAAATTTTCATTGTTCAACTTGGGTCATTCCAAAGTTGAAGCGACAGCACTGGAGGAGGTCAAATTGGTAGACCTTGAGAATAGGAAGCACGATCCTTATTAGCTAGTGGAAAAACACACGTCCCACTGTAATATGAAGGCTTATCAACATGAGAAGTCCCCTTGTGATGACATGTTCAAAGGGATTAGGACCTATGAGGAGGTGTAGAGAGGGTACAGACATTGTCGTCTGACTTGCAAGCTAGTTTTCAGACCTTCTAGAAGCATAGATGGAGTGGTCAACCCAAAGTACTCGAAGGAGAAATAATCACCCTTCCTCCATAACAAGAGAATACTCTTCCAGGCCTTGGAAAAGAAACATAGGATAAAGTCAACCTCGAGGAAATTCCACAGGAGACTATAAGGTATTCACAAAATGAAGAGGCCTTATAGATATAAAATCGAGAGGCAGAAAGAGAGAGGAGGTCTGGGACACCTCCTGAGTCCAGTAATTCCACTCCCCCTTCATCACCTACTGTTGATGTCAATATACCTAAGGCCATAGGAGAAACAAGATCTACAGATCTAGGAAGTCCCATAGCTTCCTTAACCCCTTTACAATCTGCCTTGGGACTCCCACATATGGGAGCCATATATGTTAGTGATCTCACCCCTATCTCCAAAGATGAAATCCCTCCTTCTGATTATTTTTTGAGCAAAAAGAGGAAGGTTTCTCTAAAACAAGAGATGTATATGAGAGAGGAGGGTATGGTGAAGAAGCATAGGGTCTTGGTAGATGGCCAGAATTTGGAAGAGGAGGATTTCTCTACAAAGGTAGCAGGCTCCATGGGAGCCATGGCAACATCGAACCTTTTTACTGTGGAAAACATGACAACAAGGATAAAGAAGAGTAACCACATAATAGCTCGATTGTAAGACCAGTTAAAGAATGCTGAGAAAAACATTAGAAAAGAGATGAATAACAATTTGGAGCAGGCCAGAGCTGTTGAAAGGAAAGAAATTCAATCACTCAAATCGAGCCTGGATGAAATGAACCAGATGATACAAGCAGGTCAGGTGCAGGTTACTCAGCAAAAGGAGCTTGTAAAGAAGCTACAGGATAAGTTAAATTTGACAAAAGGCTGGGTTGTAGACTTAAAGGCTTTCCAGACCCTCTCGCTAGAAGCACATACAAAGATAGAAGCTGAGCAACATAAATTGATCTCCAAAATAGAGATCATTCATAATCACTTTCAAGAGGTAAGCAAATCCCTTGATAATATTATTTTACTGAAAAAGGAGGCTAAAGCAGCAAGGAATACCTTCCAGAAAGCAGTTGCATGTTCAGAAAATAGAGAGATGTAGACAAACCTAAAGCTTTCTTTCATAGAATAGATAAAAGGAGACATCATGCTCAAGGTATGGGAAACAAACATATCCGAAAACAAGAAGATAGTCGAAGAAATCAAAGACGAGTGTGAGGGAATCTTTGATTGTTTGGATAAGAAAATGTTAGGTATTGAAAGAAATGATTTCTCTGAGCCACTTGGGTAGATAAACATTGTGAAACAACAGTTGAACTGCAAAGAGGGCTTGAAGGAGATTTAGGTGAAAATTTCACAATTGAAGGAAATCGATGCCAACCTAATAGACAGATGGTTGGTACAACCCAATTTAAAGTTGCAAGTGATCAGGATTTCCGATAAAAGTTTTGAAGACCAGTTTCCAAAAGTCCAAAGAAATTTTTATCTTTTTGAAACTAAGGATCTTCCGACACCTCCTAGAATTTTTTTTCATTTTCTGGAGAAATTTATTGAATGTATAGCATCAAAGGAGAGAGAGACTTCAACTAAATAGTGAAGTATCGTTTTAAAGCTTATACTATTGAAATGATAGATAAACAAAAGTTATTCATGCAACGGTTAAGGTTGTCATTTTGTAACTAATTTTCACCTAAAATTAGGAGATTTCTAACCATCAAGTATTGATGACCTTGTATAAATACAAGGAGAGAAGACTGAAAAGAGGATTTTTTCTTTCTCTAAAAAGGTAGTGTTACAAAGTAATTTTAAAGAGACTCTGAATTAATAGAAATGCAGATTGAAGATTCCAGATTTTGTCAAGTCTAAGTTATGCATTCCCTATCTTTTCATCTTTCTTCCATATATGTTATTGATGAATGCTTGGCTACAATTTAGTGCAAACTCTATTGTGGAAGTTATTATTTTTGTTATTTAAATCATTTGCATTTTTTCCTCTGTATCGGTTATCAGTAGATACAAGACCTGAAAATGTTTAGATTTCAATATCATATGCTTCATTAATATTTTCATTGTTTCATAATCTTTTGTTACAATGTGAGATTCCTCTTAAATTGATGCCTCACCTTGTTAATAGCTTTATGCTTCTCCTCATATCATGCATGTTTCCTTTCCTTTAAATTTAACTCAGATACAAGAAACGACCTTTGATTTAGTCATCTTATTAATTCATGTTTTGAAATCATTCTCTTTACATTGTGAAATAGAGATAATGAAGCCTAAAAATAAAACACAAAATTTTATCTCCTTTACCTTTATCCTTCATGACAGTACTAGTTTCAAGGTAGCCTAACATCGAACCTGGTCTTTCAAATCAAACCAACATCGCTCTAAATTTATTTAACACTATCTTACAAATAGAAAATAACCGGGTTGAGTTAGAACGTTCATGGGAAACAATTGAGAGAGATATCAACATTCAGGAAAACTGAGAATTTCGATAGAGACAGTTGAGAAACCAACTATGGTCCTCACCTTTTAATCATTGATTTTTTTGTCCTCAACTTCCTCTATCTTTTCATATGCCTTGATAGTATACTTTAGAGCCTTAAAGTATAAACTAAGGAACAACATATTTTTGGCGTCGTTGTCGAGGAACGGAGAAACGAAGCTTTTCCCTGGGAAGAACGACATTGACACATTCCTTCTTTGATAGTGAACAAAGTTTGGAAACCTTCTAAGGATACCTTTATCTTTCACTTGGCGACTCCACATTGTTTAAAATGGCGCATAACCATAAGAACACCAGGAAAAATCCAGATGACAAGCAGATTTCACCTTTTTCTGACCCAAAAAAAAATCTAAAATCAAGAATATACTTTTGGTAGACTGCCTCATCGACAAATAAAAATTATCAACCTAAATTTACATAGTCTGACTCTGAATATCAACACGGTGAATCAAGTATTCCACCCCCTTATGAGAAATACTCTGCTAGTAAAGTTACAACCCCTGAATCAGATTTGGTTCTGCCCATTTTTAAGACCAAAGCTTTCTCAGTTGTTTCCCATACCAATAGAAAACGAATATCTACCTCACTTCCTGTTGTGACCGACTCTCCCTCGCTTCTCGAAGTTCATTTTCCCACCTCTTAAAACTCAAACAATTATCATATATATCTCAACTCAACTTCTATTGACTCTCTTATATTTTCACCCAGTGATTTTGAAGGAACCAGTCCACATTCCCCAAGCTTCTTTTCCTCAAGTTTCCTCCCCTTCGATAACTGATTTCTTGAAACCCTTCCTTGTAACCCCCAAACATGTACCTCTAAAGACACAATTGTTGCGGTTGGAGTAGGTGGGGCAGGAGGTGCTGCCATAGGTGGTCCAGGAGGAGGACTAGGTGGCCAAGTACCGTGTCCTCAGATATTTGCAAAGTTTGTTGCAAGATATTCCCCTCTAGTTCTACCAGTCCCTCTCCATGATTTACCAGAAAATTACATGAAAAACCTGCCCAAGTTCATGGGAGAGGGAGATTTAACGACAACTAAAGACATAAATTTTTTCAATCAATTCACTGACATTATTGGATTGGAACATGAAGATGTTTACTCCAAACTCTTGGTTCAGACCTTTGAAGGGAAAGAAGAACCTAGTTTCGAGGCCTAGCAGCCAGATCTATACCTTCATACGATGAACTTGAAAACGCTTTTATCAGACAGTGGGGTGAGTGGAAACACCATCTTTATTATCTAACAGAATTCAGGGCTATTCGAAATAAAAACTCTGAATGAGTCCTTGAGTTTACCCAACTACTCAATAAATTGTACAATAAGATCCAAACTGAGGTCAAACCCTCACAACCGAGAGAGAAAGTGACTTTCATTGGAGATTTTGACTTCGACTTCTCCCTATTATTAAGGGATATAAGATCAATAGATCTTACCAAAATGCAAGATGATGCCTTGGAAATTGAATCTAACATGATGGCATCAGGAAAGCTAAAAACAAAATTTGAGACTAGAAACAAAGAAATGAGGAGATACAGGGAGCAAGGAGGACCCTCTAGATCAGGAATATCCTTAGAAGACAAAATGGATGATATGGCTAGAATCATCAAAGAACTGTCAAACAAAATATCGAGAATGGAACTAGATCAAGCTAAGAATGAGCATTACCCTAGAAAGGAGTTCAGGAAGAACCTTAATCCTCAAAACCACTAAAAACAAATTAATAATGAAGATAAAAAAATCCAAACCCCTTTTAAAACTGAAAACTTTATAGGAGGACAAGACATGGAGGATTTCGAGGAGTTAGAAGAGGATATGAACAATCTTGGCGATGATTGCTTACAACCTTATATAACAAGACACGATTATGAAAAGTCCTTGACTACAGAGTATAGGACTGAAAGTAACAAGAATAGCAATGTTTCAGAAGATTTGACCTATCAGGGAATGGCGGATGGTATAATGGCTTAGCTCCACCAGAATTACAACCTAAGACCTAGAAATAGTCTTACCACAACTGCTCCAGTTAAAAAGATATTGCTGAGGGTTGAAACTGACCAAGCAGTTTCAAAAATCACTAAAAAATAGACTAAAGGGACTAAGACCGCTAACATACAATCTATTAAAACAAAGATAGTGGAAATGTCGCCCTTAAGCATGTTACTGAAACAAAGGCCCCTCGACCAAGGAAAGATGAAAATAAAGGGATGGAGACTCAAAACATGGAAATCGACAAAACCATTGGAAGTTTTAATCTAGAGAACGAAATCAATAAGATCAAAATCCCTATCCCCCTCGTTGAACTGGGCAAAAACCCGATATACCGAAAACAAATTGCTAAAATGATTAGTTTTTTGGAAAATGAAAGTTAGGTCATTGTTATTAACTTATAAGATGATAAGCCTAACATAATTTTTGGCCCACACTTCGAAGGTGTCGGAGACTCTATTGCCCCTTTCTACATCACTTTAACTATCTTCAACCGTCTGCTCCATAATTGCATGTTATATTCTGGGGCCTCTCACAACGGGATGCCTAAAGAAATCATGGACATACTCAGGATAGAAATCACCAATCCTTATGGAGATTTATATTCATTTGACTCGAGGAAATTCAAGTGTATAGGCATGATAAAAGACTTAGTCGTAAACCTTGCACAAATACCTACAAAAAGTGTTTTAATGGATGTTGTTGTCGTAGATATATCCCCAAAATATGGCATGCTCTTGTCTCGGTCCTGGGATGCTAAACTTGGAGGTTCTCTTCAACTTGATATGATGTACGCAACAATTCCAGTTTTCGGAGGACAATTCACGTGATTGTATAGAGAAACCAGGTTAGCATTTACGGTTATTGACCCTCTCAGCCCAAATAATTATCCTGTATATATTGCTAATCATGATTTAGGTAATTGTATATTATATATAGATGATGATGTTGATGCAGGTATAGAAGAAAGTTGTACAGGAAATCAAAAAGAAAAAGAACAAATAGAACAAGATGTATATTGGAAGATGTTTTTTTATGGTGCCTCATCTTATCTTAGAGCTGGGGCTGGAGTAATTTGTGTGGCACCTGATAACCAATTCGTTATCCCTTTCTCTTATAGGCTACAATGGAACATTGACAACACTAATAACGTATGTGAGTATGAAGCTCTAGTGTTAGGGTTAGAGGCTGCTAGGAGAATGAAAATTAAAAACTTGGAAGTTTTTGGTGATGTAGAGTTGATTGTGAAACAGGTTAATCGCCAATACTAGGCCAAACATCCTAGGTTAAGGTCATATCAAAATTGTGTTTGGGACCTAATCAAATTTTTTTTCTCCTCTATTAATATTCACTTCATTTTGAGAGCAGAAAATCAACATGTGGATGCTTTAGCCAAAGCTTCTTTGAATTTCGCACCTCCCACCACTTTCAAACTAAAATATCATATACAAATGAGACATAGGCCTTCCATACCCAATAACATACAACATTGGCAAGTCTTTGAGGATGATGAAAAACTCCAAATCTTTTTAGAAACAGTAGACTAGTTCGTCGAATCACATGTTGACCAATAGAAGTAGAATGATCCTATTTGGATCATGCAGGAAGGGGAAGACCCCTAAGAGTTCTAGGATAAAATCGCTAGTCACCGTATGCTTGTTTTAAAAAATAATCAGATACCCAACGGACTGATCCCCTAGAAAGGATTTTTAATCATGATGATGGCCCTTTGAATACTACCTTACAGCCTCTGCCGGAAGAGATCGAATATTGCAATATAGGTACCGAAGAGAGTCCTAGATTAGTTAAAGTATCCAGGTACCTGTCTCCCGAAATAAAGAGTAAATATGTTGAGATTCTTAAAAAATACAAAGATATTTTTGCCTGGTCTTATGAGGAGTTGAGAACTTATGATACGACTATCATGGTACATAAAATTACATTAACACCATGCATTAAACCTTTTAGGCAGAAACTCAGGAAGATTAACCCTATCTTATTACCCGTGATAGAAAAAGAGGTCAAAAAACTCCTGGATGATAAAATCACAGTTCCACCGAGTTACTTTGAGTGGGTAGCTAATTTAGTCCCAGTGAGAAATAAAAATGACGATATCAAACTGTGTGTTGATTTTAGAAACCTGAATCGATCATCACTCAAAGACAATTACCCATTACCTAAGATGAATCACATTTTAGAAAAAGTAGTTGGAGCTAACATAATGTCTATGATTGATAGTTTTTCAGGTTACAATCAGATCGCAGTGCATCAGGACAATAAAGAAAAAACTTCTTTCACTACCCCTTGGGGTACTTTTATGTATGATAAAATGCCTTCTAGTTTAATGAATACATGGGCAACTTTTCAGCAAGCCATGTTTATCTCTTTCATGGGTGAAAGAGATAAGTTTGTTTTTATCTATCTTGATGACCTGATTGTGTTCTCTAAATCTGATGCAGAACATCTAATGCACCTTAAACAAACCTTTGAGAAATGACGAAAATTTGGTTTGTCACTCAATCCCAAGAAATCTCATTTCATAATGCAAGAAGGTAAACTCTCGGTCCATATCGTATCTAAAGATGGAATCAAAATCGATCCAAAAAGGGTTGAGGCAATACATACTATTAATTTTCCTAGAAATGTAAAAGAAATTTAGTCTTTTTTAAGAAAAATAAATTTCTTGAGGAGATTCATCCCCAACTTTGTTGAAATTGTGAAATTGATAACAGATATCCTCAAAAAGGACAGTGAAGTGAAATGGACAAATGAATCCATAGCGCCATTTCAATGCATCAAGAAAGTAATAAGTGAAGCGCTGGTCGTGGCGAGCCTAGATTACACAAAAGATTTTTTGATTTTTTCTTTTTCTTCAGAACATACTATCGTAGCTGTATTGTAACAAAAAAATGAGGAAAGTTTTGAGCGACCTATTGCATTTTTTAGCAAAAGTCTCAGAGATGCTGAGTTGAAATATGATATATTAGAGAAACATGCCTATGTGATGGTGAAATCTCTCAAGGGTTTCATAACTTACATGTTGCACTCAAAGATCATTGCTTATGTACCCTCTACCTCTGTTAAAGATATCTTGGTGCAACCAGACAATGATGAAAGAAGAGGCAGGTGGTTAGCTAAGATCCAGGAGTTTGAACTAGAAGTCAAACAACCTAAAATTATCAAAGGTCAGGGTTCGGACAAATTTATTTCCGAATCGAATTTAAAAGCACTTGGGATAAATCAACTGCAAGAGAACGATGGATTTCTGTAAATATATGAGGTTGATGTCACTACACATAAAACCGAAATTCAAGACAAGTTTTCTACTTTGGCCTGGTATCACAACATCATCCATTACCTACTTACACTTCAATGTCCTAGTGATTTAACCCCTTCTAAATCTATGACGCTAAAGTTACATGCTGTAAAATATTGTATCATATATGCTAAAATGTATTGGAAAGACCCGCTGGGCTTCCTACTGAGGTGTTTAGTCGAAACTGAAACAAAAGGGGTTATAGATGAATTCCATGTCTGAGTGCGTGGAGGACATCATTTATGGCAAGAAACAACTTATAAAATCTTAAGAGATGGATATTACTGGCCCAAATTGTTCACAGAGGTGAAAACTAAAGTCTGAAATTGCATCCCTTGTCAGTTGTTCATAGGCAAGCAGAAGGTCCCATCTTTGCTCCTTATTCCAGTTAAAACCAAAGCCATGTTTCAGCAATGGGGACCTGATTTCACTGGAGAAATTCATCCACACTCCAGCATGCAACACAAATGGATCCTAACTTCTACTGATTACTTCACTAAATGGGTGGAATCTATCCCCACAAGAAATGCAACCGATTCAGTAGTAATCATTTTTTTGGAAGATAATATTTTATCCAGGTTTGGTTGTCCTTGAAAGATAGTCACTGATAATGCATAAGAATTTAAGTCAATGGACATGATAAATTTTTGCCAAAAATATAACATTGTGCTAGGACACTCCACAGCTTACTATCCAGAAGGTAATGGTCTGGCTGAATCATCCAACAAAAGCCTGATTACCATGATTAAAAAGGTTTTGACTGAAAATAAGAAAGCGTGGCATATCCATTTAAAATATGATCTATGGGCCAACAGGATAAGTATTAAAAGATCAATTGGGATTTCCCCTTTCCAGATGGTATATGGCACTGATGTCATTTTACCAATAAACCTTGCTATGCCAATAATGAAACTCTGGCAGGATTCAAATGAACAACCCAATGGCATTACCATAAGGGTAAACCAGCTGGTCGAAGTTCAGCAAAATAGGGCCGAGGTAAATGAAAAGTTGCAAAGATATCAGGATAAAATGAAGCACTTATTTGATCAGAAAACTAAAAATAGAGAATTCCTCCCTGGCGACTTGGTCCTAAAATGGGAAGCCAAGAAAGAAGATGCTAGGAAACATGGCAAATTCGATCCGATTTGGTCCGGCCCATACAGGATTTTGGCCTTTGAAAGAAAAAATGTTTGGTTATTAGAAAAAATGGATGGAGACATTCTCAATGCCCCTATAAATGGGCGACATCTTAAACACTTCATGCAATAATGTGTTTCTAAATTCTCATTGTACATATCAGTTTGTTTTTGTGCTTTTTGTATAGTTTCTCTAATATATATATATAATAGTTTCTTTCATAACATTTCCTTATGTTTATAATGTTATGTTATTCACAGGGAAAGTTTCGCACAAAACAATGGACTTGAGGTACTGAAAGGTGACATGCGCAGGTATTCCTATCAAGTATCTCACAATGAAAAAGGTAATGAATGAGTAATCTTTAGACTGGTGATATAAGAGATAATAAAGGTATGGAATCCCATTTTAAAAATTTGAGATAAAAGTCCTAAGAAATACAAATGAATAAATCATCAATTGATTTTTGTTAAAAAAAAAACTCAAACAAATATGTTTCTGAGATAATAAAAAAAGAGGCCTTAAGAAAAGGTTATAAAACCTAATTAAGAAAGTCTCTAGGAATAGTCATATCTACAACAATTTTTCTAAAACCAAAAAAAAACAAGAAACAAAAAAGCCCTTACCCTCCCCCTGACCACAGTAAATCCTTTTTCTCGCTTGACCATGGATGTCTAATCATAAAGTTTCCTAAGAACATAGGGGTCTCGCTCTGGTCGTGAAAACTCTCAAACAATATTTCAAGAAAATACAGTAGGTTGTGTTTTTATTTCTTTGACTTTAGCTAGATCAGAAGCATGTCTAGGTTGATCCTAGCCTTATTAGTTATCCTAACAGGAATGACTGATCAGTTTTTCTCAAGGAAGTTCCCTAGACTAGATGACAAAGGGTTTCCCTTAAGAATCTCCCTGAAGCCCATGATTTTTGAAGGCAGATGAGAAGATTAAACCAGAGTTATTTAAATGAGTTGACAGACTTTGTTGTTAAGAAAAAAAGGGTTTCTTCAAATAGATATCTTCTCGAGTGTGTTGCATACTCATTGATTGCACCCACTTCAAAAAAAAAAAAAAATTAATATAGACAGATGGTGAAAGGAAATTCAATATTGATTTCCCCCATCTAGTTCAAAGAGATGAAGAAAGGAAATTCATTATATTGATTTCCCTCATCTCGACATTTAAATGCTTGGAAACAATGAAGTGGTGAAAGGAAATTCAATGTGGGAAGTCGGATAAATTCACCGGGGTACTGAACAGGCTCGCTGGTAGTGAAGCAATATCTTCATATCTGATAAAAGATATTATACATGAGTTACAAGATGCTCTGGTAATTTCTCTTCTTTTCGGCTGGATTTTATCATAGGTTTCTAGGATATCCTTACCGAACACAACGCAAATACTTACCTTGATACAAATGGAATCACATGAAACCTGATAGGATGGTTGATTTGGTTTTGATTATCTTACACAGATTTGAGGTCATTTTCAGGAGAAGAAATCTATTGAAAACCTAGCTCGAGATAGTAAGAATTTTTGTTTTTGAAGAGTTTTTGAAGGTTAACGTTGAGACCCTAATCTTGTTTGGTTTTTCTCCTATCTGTTTCATAGAGTTGAATCATTAACTCCATTACCCAATGAAGGAACTTGGTCTACATGTTCTTCTTGTCTCCCAAGGAGACGAGATCCCTAGATGGAGCCTAATCTTGACACGACATTTAAATTTTTCTACCCTTTAAAACTGGAGCTTCATATTTTCCTAAGTCATGGAGCTGCCCTTAGTCTAAAAAAGGGGATTCAAAACCTTCAGTTCCTTTTCGGGTTTCAAGATTCAGTTTTTCTCAAGGTATGATCTTCAACCATCCTAATTTCCTGGTGCCGAAATCCCGAAACAGATTAACATATTAAAAAAAAGGGGGGGGTGGGGAATAAATAAAAGTTACATTTTCCGTCGTGTTCCACAAAGTAATTTTTAATCCATAATTAATTAAACTCCTAAACGCAATTATCTTTACCTTAATCTTTCACGTTTCATGTTTCTTTTTACTAAAATATTTTCGAACTCTCAACCTTCGAACTCTTGATCCTCGTTTCTCCGAAAAGTTAAAAAAGTTAATTAATCATTAATCTTGATTAATCAAACAATTAATACATGATTAATTCCTCACCAATCCCATCGCAATTTCACGATCCGGGGTTTGCTTATGACATATCTCCTGACAACAGGATCCCTGAAGTTACAAAATGTGAAATCGCATTTTATTTAAAACAAAATCTAATATTAAGGTTAAGTTGTTTTCAAAATCGGATTAGTGATAACTAAGATGCCTTTCGCATTTCGGGAATTGAGGAACACGATGATTTTCGAAACTCCATTTTTGGAATCGCCGATATACGACAGTATTAACAACGGATAAATGGAGATATTTTCTGACGTGAAAGCGTATCTCCAGGCATATCTTTCCATTAAAGCATTAATTTTCCATCGCTTGTGTCTGTACGCTCATTATAACACAAATTAAGGGTTGATAAGGTCATGTGTTTCAAACTTTATTCTTACCCTTTACATCTATAGCAAGTTGCATTTATCCAGTTTTATACACACTTTCTCTATAAACAGGTTTTTGTTCTAGTGCAAATATCACGGCACCTAAGAAGGCACCCAAGAAAAGTGAGGAAGTTGTAGAAAGATCGAGTCTATATGGAGACATTGTATCTGATACAATACCGCATGCCATCGATTCCATAAAATCCTGGAGGCAAATTTTCGAAACTCTGGATTATGAAATTAAGAATTTCCCTCATGATGCCAACAACAAACTCTGAGACATAGCATAGTATGAGCTTCATAAAGTGGCTACGCGGTCGCGACTCATGACTTATAACGACATGATCAATTGGTCCTTAGAGAGAACAGACATACAGATGAGAAGCATTCTAGACTGTTGAGGGGTCGTCATTGGCTTTTTCAGACTAGAGCATATACAAGTAATGTATAAACTATCTCCTAGTCCCAAGTATATTTATAATAAATATTTCTTGAGTGAATTTCAAAGGAAGGAATGTTTTGAGTCAGACCAAATGTATCCTGGCATAAT
>JASDQU010506575.1:73430-83699 GCA_032191745.1 Picea mariana
CTTCGACTTTCGCACCTCCCATTGCTTTCAAACTCAAGTATCATATACAAATGAGACATAGACCTTCCATACCCAATAACATACAACATTGGAAGTCTTTGAGGACGATGAACAACTCCGAAAATTTCTATAAACGATAGACGAGTTCGTCGAAACCCATGCTGAAAAAGAGAACCAAAATGATCATATTTGGATCATGCAGGAAGGGGAAGACCCCCAAGAGTTCCAGGATAAAATCACAAATCACCGAATGTTGGTTTTAAAAAATAATCAAATACCCAAGGGCCTGATTCCCTTAGAAAGACTTTTCAGTCATGATGACATCCCTTTGAAGACTACCTTACAGCCTCAGCCGGAAGAAGTCGAAGATTGCAATATAGGTACCAAAGAGAGTCCTAGGTTAATTAAGGCATCCAGGTACCTGTCCCCCGAAATCAAGAATAAATATGTTGAATTGCTTAAAAAATACAAAGATGTTTTTGCCTAGTCCTATGACAAGTTGAGAACTTATGACACGACTATAATGGAACATAAAATCCCATTAAAACCAGGGTTCAAACCTTTTAGGCAGAACTCAGACAGATTAACCCTATCCTATTATCGGTGATAGAAAAAGAGGTCAAGAAACTCTTGGATGCTAAAATTATAGTCCCACTGAGATATTCTAAGTGGGTTGCTAATTTAGTCCCAATGAGAAAGAAAAATGGCGAGATCAGACTGCGTGTCAACTTCATAAACCTGAATCGGTCATCACTCAAAGACAATTACCCATTGCCTAAGATGGATCACGTTTTAGAAAAAGTAGTTGGAGCTAACCAAATGTCTATGATTGATGGTTTTTCAGGTTACAATCAGATTGCAGTGCATCAAGATGATAAAGAAAAGATTGCTTTCACTACCCCTTGGGGTACTTTTATGTACGATAAAATGCCCTTTGGTTTGATGAATGCAGGGGCCACTTTTCAGCGAGCCATGGATATCGCTTGCGTGGGTGAAAGAGATAAATTTGTTGTTATATATCTTGATGACCTGACCATGTTCTCCAAATCCGATGTAGAACATCTAACGCACCTTAAGCAAACCTTTGAGAAATGTCGAAAATTTGGTTTGTCACTCAACCCCAAGAAATCTCATTTCGCAATGCAAGAAGGTAAGCTCTTGGGCCATATCGTGTCTAAAGAGGGAATCAAAATCGATCCCAAAAGGGTAGAGGCAATAGATACAATAAATTTTCCTAGAAATGTAAAAGAAATTCAGTCTTTTTTAGGAAAAATAAATTTCTTGAGGAGATTCATCCCTAACTTTTTCCGAAATTGTGAAATTGATAACAGATATGCTAAAAAAGGACAGTGAAGTGAAATGGACAAGCGAAGCCAAATCCTCCTTTCAACGCATCAAGAAAGTAATAAGTGAAGCACCAGTCTTGGCCAGTCCAGATTACACGAAAATTTTTTTTATTTTTTCTTTTGCTTTAGAACATATTATTGTAGTTGTGTTGTTACAGAAAGACGAAGAAAGTTTTGAGCGGCCTATTGCGCTTTTTAGAAAAAGTCTCAGGGATGCCGAGTTGAAATATGATATATTGGATAAACAGACCTATGCATTGGTGAAAGCTCTCAAGGCTTTCAGAACTTACGTGTTGCACTCAAAAGTTATTGCTTATGTGTCCTCTAGCTCTGTTAAAGATATCCTGGTGCAACTGGAAAACAACGGAAGAAGAGGCAGGTGGTTAGCTAAGATCCAGGAGTTTGACCTAGAAGTCAAACCAACTAAAATTATCAAAGGTCAAGGTTTGGCCAAATTTCTTTCCAAATTGAACTTAAAAGCACTAGGGATAAATCAGCTGCAACAGACCAAGGGATTTCTGGAAATAGACGAGCTAGATGTCTCTGCACCTACAACCGAAATTCAAGACAAGTTATCTACTTCGACCTGGTATTGTGACATCGTCCGTTACCTACTTATGCTCCAATGTCCTACTGAGTTAACCCCGTCTAAGGCTAGGATGTTAAAGTTACATGCTGTAAAATATTGTATCATAGATGTTAAATTGTATTGGAAAGACCCCCTGGGTTTCCTACTGAGGTGTTTAGTCGAAACTAAAACAGAAGGGGTTATAGATGAATTCCATGTCGAGGTATGTGGAGGACATCATGCTTGGTGAGCAACATCACATAAAATCTTAAGAGTCGGATACTACTGGCCCAAATTGTTCACAGAAGTGAACACTAAAGTTCGAAATTGTGTCCCATGCCAGTTGTTCATAGGCAAACAGAGGGTCCCATCTTTACCCCTAATTCCAGTTAAAACCGAAGCCCCATATCAGCAATGGGGACTTGATTTCATCATAGAAATTCATCCACACTCCAGTGCGCAACACAAATGGATTCTAATTGCTACTGATTATTTCACTAAGTGGGTAGAAGCTATCCCCACAAGGAATGCAACTAATTCAGTAGTAATCTGTTTTTTGGAAGATAATATCTTATCCAGATTTGGTTGTCCTCGAAAGATAGTCATTGACAACACGCAAGCATTTAAGTCAATGGCCAAGATAAATTTTTGCCAAAAATATAACATCGTACTGGGACACTCCACAGCTTACTATCCACAAGGTAATGGTCTAGCTGAATCATCCAACAAAAGCCTGATTACCGTGATAAAAAAGGTTTTGACTAAAAACAAAAAAGAGTGGCATACCCATTTAAAATATGCTTTATGGGCCAACATAATAAGTACTAAAAGATCAATTGGGATTTCCCCTTTCCATATGGTATATGGCACTGATGTCATTTTACCAATAAACCTTGCTATGCCAGTAATGAAACTCTGGCAAGATTCAAATGAAGAACCCAATGACGTTACTAAGAGGATAAACCAGCTGGTTGAAGTTCAACAAAATAGGGCCGAAGTAAACGAAAGGTTGCAAAGGTATCAAGATAAAATGAAAGCCTTATTCGATCAGAAAGTGAAATATAGAGAATTCCTCCCTAGCGACTTGGTCTTAAAATGGGAAGCTAGAAAAGAAGATGTTGGAAAACATGGCAAATTCGATCCAATCTGGTCCGGTCCATACAGAATTTCAGCCTTGGAAGGAAAAATGATTGGTTATTAGAAAACCTGGATGGAGACATTCTTAATGCCCTTGTAAATGGGTGGCATCTTAAACACTTCATGCAATAATGTGTTTCTAAATTATCATTGTACATACCGGTTTGTTTTCATGATTTTTGTATAGATTCCAAAATATATATATAATAAAAAAAATAAAAGTTTCTTTCATGTCATTTCCTAAGGATTATAATGTTATGTTATTCACAGGAAAAGTTTCTCACGAGACAGCAGACTTGAGGTACTGAAAGGTGACATGCACAAGTATTCCTATCAAGTCTCTTACAATGAAAAAGGTAATGAACGAGTAATCTTCGGGCTGGCAATATAAGAGCTGATAAAGGTATGAAATCCCATTTTAAAATTTTGGATAAAAGCTCTAAGAAGTACGAATGAATAAATCATCGATTATTTTTTGTAAAAAAAAAAAACAACTCAATCAAAGAAGTTCTTAAAGTATTATAAAAAAGGGGGGACTTAAGAGAAGGTTGTAAAGGCTAATTAAGAAAATCTCTAAGAACAACCATATGTACAACAATTTTTCTAAACCCCTTTACCCTCCTCCTTTACCACAGTAAATCCTTTTCCTGCCTAATCATGGACGTCTGATCATGAAGTTTCCTGAGAACAGAGGAGTCTCGCCTTAGTCATGAAAACTCTTGAACAAACTTTCAAGAAAGAGAGTAGGTTTTGTTTTTAGTTCTTTGACTTTGGCTAGATCATAAACATGTCTAGGTTAATCCTAACCTTATTAGTTATCCTAACATGAATAACCGATCGATTTAGCTCAAGGAAGTTCCCTAGACTAAAGGTCAAAAAGTTTCCATTAAGAAGTCCTCTGAAGCCCTTGATTTTTTAAGGCAGGTAAGAAGATTGACCCAGAGCGATTTAAATGCGTTGACAGACTTTGATTCTTTTTCAAACAGATATCTTCTCGAGTGTATTGCATACTCATTGATTGCCCCCACTTCAAAATATATATATATGTATATAATATTGAATACAGATAGATGGTGAAAGGAAATTCAATATTGATTGCCCCCATCTAGTTCAAAGAGATGAAGAAAGGAAATTCATGCTTATTGATTGCCCTCATCTCATCATTTAAATTCTTGCAAAAAATGAAGTGGTGAAAGGAAATTCAATGTGGGAAGTCGGATAACTTCACTGGAGTACTGAACAGGCTCGCTGGAAGTGAAGCAATATCCTCGTATCTGATCAAAGTTGTTATATGTGAGTTAAAAGATACTCTGGTAATTTCTCTTCTTTTCGGCTAGATTTTATCATAGGTTTCTAAGATCTCCTTACCGGACATAGCGTAAATACTTACCTTGATGCAAACAAAGTCATGAGAAGCCTGATAAGATGGTTAATTTGGTTTTGATTATCTTACATAGATTTGAGGTCAGCTTCAGGATAAGAAATCTATTGAAAACCTACCTCGGGATAGTCAGAATTTTTGTTTTTGAAGAGTTTTCAAGGTTAACGTTGAGACCCTGATCTTGTTCGGTCTTTCTCATTATTTGTCTCACAGATCCAAATCTTTGACTCCATTACCCAATGAAGGCACTTGGTCTACATGTTCTTCTTGTCCCAGAAGGAGACGAGATCCCTAGATGGAGCCTAATGTTGACACGAAGTTTAATTTTGTCCTATCTTTGAAAATTAAAGCTTCATATTTTCCTAAGTCATGGAGCCACCCTTAGTCTAAAAAGGGGAAATTAGAGCTTTCCGTTCCTTTTTGGTTTTTCGAGATTCGGTTATTCTCGAAGTATAATCTTCAACCATCTTATTTTCCAGGTGTCGAAATCCCGAAAATGTTTAGCTTATTAAAAATAATTAAAGGGGAAAGAAATAAAGGTTTTCTTTTCCATCGCTTTCCACAAAGCGCTCTTTAAACCTGTAATTAATTAAGTTCCTAAACATAATTATCATTCCCTTAATCTTTCGCAATTCAGGTTTTTCCTTCTACTGAAACGCTTTCGAACTCTCAACCATCAAACTCTCGATCCTCACTTTCCCGAAAAAGTTAAAAGGATAATTAATTATTAACCTGTATTAATTAAAGCCCTAATACATGTCTTAGCGCCTCACTAATCTCGTCGCAATTTCACGATCCAGGGATTGCTTATGACTTATCCCCTGACGCTAGGATCTCTGAAGTTCCAAAATGTGAAATCGCGTTTTTCCTAAACAAGGTTTAAGATTAAGGTTAATTTGTTTTTAAAATAGGATTAGTGATAATTAAACCGCCTTTCGCATTTTGGGAATTGAGGAAGGCGATGATTTTTGAAACTCCAGTTTCGAAATCGCCAATATACGGCAGCATTAATAAAGGATAAATGAAGATTTTTTCGACACGAAAGCGTATCTCCGGGCATATCTTTTCATTGAAAGGCATTAATTTTTCATCGTCTGCATCTGTACACTCGTTATAACACAAAATTGAAAGTTAATAAAGTCTTATACTTTGAACTTCATAGTTATCCTTTACATTTGCAGCAAGTCACGTTTACCTGGTTTTATACACACTTTCTCTGTATACATGTCTCTGATCCAGCATAGGTATCATGGCACCTAAGAAGGCACCTAAGAAAAGAGAAGAAATTGCAGAAAGCTCGAGTCCAGACAGAGATGTTATATCTGATACAACACCGCATGCCATCAATTCCATAAAATCCTGGAGGCAGATTTTCGAGACTCTAGATTATGAATTAAAAAATTTCCCTCATGACGCCGACAACAAGCTTCGAGATATAGCGGAGTTTGAGCTCCACAAAATAGCTACACGATCCCATCTTATGACTTATAATGACATGATTAGTTGGGCCTTAGAGCGAATTAGCGTACAGACAAGGAGCATTCTAGACAGCCGAGGGGTCGTCGTCAACTCTTTCAGACCAGAACATTTACAAGTAATGTATAAATTATCTCCCAATCCCAAGTATGTTTATAATAAAGATTTCATGAGTAATTTTTAAAGGAAAGAATGTTTTGAGTCAGACCAAACGAATCCTGACTTAATCAAGGATTGGAGGAGAAATGAGGGAAAATTTAGGGCTGACACCCATGGTATTTACGCCACAGACTCATTGAATGATTATATGATTTATGTGGCGATGATGTTATGTAGACTTTTCAATAAGAAAAGTCCCACCCATTTCCCTGCAGAATGGGTACCTCTTTTGCACGAGGTAGCTAAAGGTTACAGCTTCAATTGGGATAAGATTTTATCCAATAACATGGTGAAGGAGGCCATGGACTATCAGACTGCAAGATCAGAAGGCTGACCAGTAGCCTTTTATATGTCAGCATACATCATGGATGCTATATTCTTCTCAACTCCTTTCCCTTTGATGAATTGGAGTTGGAATCCGACTTACCCGGAGCCAATTCATGAATATCATTCTAAACTTTGGGAAGAAAACGCCAAGGACTCGTTCTATGAAATTTTTCATTTTGTGGTGATACCACTACATCAGATGTTGTACGGTTGTGCGCATCCCCACATTTTAGAGTTGGTCACAGGAAACCTCAGGGCAGTTGTTGACTAGTTCATAGAGGAGAATTTTCCATACATCAGAGTTTTCGGGCGTTCAATCCCTCCACACACCCTCCAGAAATTCCTCCCTGACAGACTGGTGTGCAGGGAGGTAGCTCATCAAATAGTAACAGGTGGAATTGGGATAGAACTAAAATCGGCTCAAAAGAAATCTTGGCCAGTTTTTCCCGTTTAGATTGGAAAATTTTCATTGCTCAACTTAGGTCATTCCAAAGTTGAAGCGACATTGCTAGAGGAGGTTAAATTGGTAAACCTCGAGCACAAGAAGCATGATCCTTACCAGTTAGTGGGAAAACACATGGCCCATTGTAATATGAAGGTTATGAACACGAGAAGTCCCCTTGTGACAACCTGTTCAAAGGGACTAAGACCTATGAGGAAGTGTTAGAAAGAGTACAGACACTGTCGTCCGACTTGCAAGCTAGTTTTCAGACCTTCCAGAAACACAGATGGAGCGGTCTGCCCAAAGTGCTGCAAGGTGAAGCAATTACCCCTCCTCGGGAACAAGAAGATACTCCTTCATGTTTCGGACAAGAAACACAAGGTAAAGTCAATCCTGAAGAATTTTCTCAGGAGACTGAAGGATCTTCACAAAATGAAGAGGCCTTACAAATAGAAAATCCAGAGATGGAAGTAGAGAGGAGGCCCAGGACACCTCCCGAGTCTAGTAAGTCCACTCCTCCTTCATCACTTGTTGTTGATATCATTATACCTGAGGCTATGGGAGAAATAAGGTCTACAGAGCTAGGAAGTCCCATAACTTCCTTAACTCCTTTACAGTCCACCTTTGGACTCCCACAAATGGGAGATATATATGTTGGTGACCTCACCCCTATTTCCAAAGATGAGATTCCTCCTTCCGATTATTTTTTAAACAAGAAGAGGAAGGCTATTGTAAGGTAAGAAATACAGTCACTCAAAACTAGCCTGGATGAAATGAACCAGAGGATACAAGCAAGTCAGATACAGGTACTCAGCAAAGGGAGCTTATTAAATAGTTACAGGCTAAATTGAGTTTGACAGAAGGTCGGGTCGTGGACTTAAAGGCTTTTCAAACCCTCTTGTTAGAAGCCCATACAAAGATATAAGCTGAACAACAACAATTGATATCCAAAATAGAGATCATCCAGCTTTATTTTCAAGAGGTAAGAAAATCCATTGATAACATTATTTTACTAGAAAAAGAGGCTAAAGCAGCAAGGAATACCTTTCAGAAAGCAGTCGCATGTTCAGGGAATAGGGAGATGTCGAAATATTTAAAACTTTCTGTAGCAGAACAGATAAGAGGAAACATTATGCTCAAGGCATGGGAAACAAACATAGTTGAAAACAAGAAGACAATCAAAGAAATCAAAGATGACTATGAGGGAATCTTTGATTCTTTGGATAAGAAAGCATTAGGATTTGAAAGAAATGACTGCTCTGGACTACTAGGGCAGATAAACATTGTGAAACAGCAGTTGGACTAAAAAGAGAGCTTACAGGAGGTTCAGGAAGAAATTTCATAGTTGAGTGAAATCAATACCAACCAGATAGACAGATGGATGGTACAGCCTAATTTAAAGTTGCAAACAATCAGGTTTGCTGATAAAATATTTGGAGACCAGTTTCCAAAGGTACAAAGAAAGTTTTATCTGTTTGAAACTAAAGATCTCCCAACACCTCCCAAAATTTTTGTTCATTTTTTGGGGAAGTGTGTTGAATGTATAGCTTCAAAAGAGGGAGAGACTTCAGCTAAACAGTGAAGTATCGTTTTAAAACTCATACTATTGAAATGATAGATAAACAAAAGTTAATCATGCAACGGTTAAGGTTGCATTTTTGTAACTATTTTTCTCTAGAAAAGTAGGAGATTGCTAACTATCAAGTATTGATGACCTTGTATAAATACAAGGAGCGAAGACTAAAGAAGGCTTTTTGATCTCTCTAAAAAATCATTTTTGACGAAGTAATTTTGAAGAGACTCTAAATTAATAGAAATGCAGATTGAAGATTCCAGATCTTGTCACTTCTGAGTTATGTGTTTCCCTTTCATCTCATCTTTCTTTCATATGTTTAATTGATGAATGCTTGGCTACAATTTAGTACAACCTCTACTATGGAAATTATTATTCTTGTTATTTAAATCATTTACAGTTTTTCCTTTGTATTCGTTATCAACATATACAAGACCTGTAGATGTTTAGATTTCAACATCATATGCTTCATTAATATTTTTCTCATTTTGTAGTCTTCTATTACTATGTGAGATTCCTCTGAAATTGATGCCTCACTTTGCTAATAGCTTTATGTTTTTCTTCATATCATGCATGTTTCTTTTCTTTAAAATTTAACTCAGATACAAGAAAAGGCCTACAATTTAGTCATCCTATCTATTTGGGTGTTGACATCATTCTCATTACATTGTGGAATAGAGATAACAAGCCTAAAAAGAAAACACAAGAATTATATCTTATTTACTTTTACCCTTCATGGCAGTACCAGTTGCAAGGCAGCCTAATATCGAGCCCGACCTTTTGGATCAAACCAGCATCGCTCTAAATTTATTTAACACTATCTTACAAATAGCAAATAACCAAGTTGAGTTGGAATGTTCATGGGCTGCAATTGAGAGTTATATCAACATTCAAGAAAACTAGGAATTTAGACAGAGACAGTTGAGAAACCAACTTTAGTCCTTATCTTTTAAATAGTTGTCTTTTCTGTCCTCTTTTCCCCCTTTTTTTCAGATGCCTTGACAGTATACTTTATAGCCTTAAAGTATAAACTCAGGAACAACAAGCTAGATTACCATAAATTAACCAACAACTTATTCATGACAAGCACTCTATGTGTGTTTCGAATAACGTCAATGTAGCTTTAGTTGATTAGCATTGCAATGTTTGGATGGTGTTTCTTGGAGTTCTGTTTAAAAGGAGAAGCCTTGAAACTTGATATCACCATTAAATGTAAATAATTTGCCTCAATTAGTAGACAAAAGTGGTACCAGCAAGTGCAAGTCCAATTGTGGGCATTTGGATATGTTGGAAGAGTCTCATGAAGAAATGATGTCAATGATGATGAATAAACTATTGTACAATTGTGGTGGAGACATGAACATTTATAACACACTAGAGAAATATATCATAGACATTATTAACGCAAATCCATATTCAGATATTGTAAATGTGAGCAAGTTCAAATTTATGGATTTACTACAACGTCCTTTATCATTTACTAAATAGATGGGAAGAAATACATTTCAAGCTTTGAACTGCTTGGATGGAATTTCCATGAGGAAAAAACAGTCAACACAAATGATTGAAAAAAGTGGAAACGATTTCTCAATCATTTGAAGTGTTAAATGTGTCTCCTGTAAGAATTTGAAACTTGCAACAAAGGATTTTCATCTAGACAACAAGATTGGGATAGGGGGATTTGGCCTTGCCTACAAGGAAATTTTGAATGGTAGCATGTTGGTAGCATGTTGGTAGCAGTAAATAACCTTTCTGCTAAATCAAATCAAGGTGTTCATGAGTTTTTCACTAAGAGAGCTCTTATCTCTGGCATTGAACATGAAAATCTCATTAAGCTACACGTGTATTGTGTAGAAAAAA